>BLSH010230596.1:79266-93623 GCA_018402905.1 Glandirana rugosa
ACTTTTAATAATCCCTGACAAGTACTCACGCACATACGTACAAGGATATATGTATATATTTAGATGTCATAGAGTGTTTTCACTTATGTGGGGAGTGTAAAAACATTTATAAAATAATATAGAAAATTACATTGTTGTGACTTCTTTACTGTGAAACGATGTTACATTTCATCACTCACATGTCGAACATATTGTCACATTTAAACGACAGGGGAGTTTTATTTAGTTGTGTGCCGGTAATTACAGATTTGACGACCGTTGTTTTCACTCATTTGGGGATTCACTTTTACAGATTTAAGACAGGTTTCACAATTATAAACCAAAGAGGGTTAAGGCAGTGCTGGAAAATAATGGTGACCACACAAAATATTAACACTTTGGACAGAATTTAGACATTTTCACTTAGGGGTTTACTCACTTTTGTTGCCAGCAGTTTAGACATTAATGGCCGTGTGTTGATTTATTTTGAGGGGACAGCAAATTTACACTGTTATACAAGCTGTACACTCACTACTTTACATTGTAGCAAAGTGTCATTTCTTCAGTGTTGTTACATTAAAAGATATAATAAAATATTTACAAAAATGTGAGGGGTGTATTCACTTTTGTGAGATACTGTAGATTTATATATGTATATAGGAACATGCATACACGCACTCATGAACAGTCCCTAATAATTTTCAGTCCACAAAATAAGCATGAAAGTCACTCTTCATAAAACAAACAATATGCTTCCAGTGCACCACTCTCCAACACCATTGTATGTTCCAGGTGTACTCTCACCTCCTCAGAGGAACCCTATTGCTAAAAACAAGAGGTCATAACCAGAATGAAATCACATACGCTCAGGTGCATGTAGATGGAGTCTCCCCTTTTAGTCAACTCCTCCAACCTACATATGGATTACCAGGAGAAAATAAAGAGAAAAAGCTGAAGAGAAAACTAATACAGTCACCACATGTAAGGACTGGTAAGCTGCAACATATACAATACTGCATATGTTGCAGCTTACCATTCCTTACATGTGGTAACTGTTTTAGCTGCATTAAGGATGGGTTCAATTACAGTATGTGCGGATTGGAGTAAGCGGCAGGAGTTGACTAGTAAAGATTTTTTATTTTGTAGACTGAAAATCATTTGGGACTGTTCACAAATGTGCATCTTTCTTATTCACATTCTTTATATATGTATATTTTGAAGAATTTACAATACTTTTATGTTTGTAATAATTTCAGCATTGTTATATATACACACTTATAGCAAATAGGTGTAACGCCTAAATAAATGTAATCAAATCGAAATGATCATCATGACAAATCAGTAATGTCTCCCATACATCAAACATACCTTGTGCTGTGGTTATTTCTTTCCACTGTGAATTTCCATACACGGTGCCTCCATCACCAGTTGTGCCCTCGCCTGGACTCCATGACCTTTCATATTATGTATGGTCATAAAAGGCTTTTGTCCCCTTTAATGGACATACAGTGCCTTGAAAAAGTATTCAGACCCCTTGAAATGTTCCACATTTTGTCATGTTACAACCAAAAACATAAATTGATTACCAAATGTCAGCCTCAAAACCTTAATGACTTGGAGAGGATCTACAAAGAGGAGAGGGACACAATCCCCTGAGATGTGTGCAAACCTGGTGGCCAACTACAAGAAACGTCTGACCTCTGTGATTGCCAACAAGGGTTTTGCCACCAAGTACTAAGTCATGTTTTGTGAAGGGGTCAAATACTTATTTCACTCATTAAAATGCAAATCAATTTATAACTTTTTTGAATTGCGTTTTTCTGGATTTTTTTGTTGTTGTTCTGTTTCTCACTGTTAAAATAAATGAATATTGATCCATGTTTGGCTGGCTGAAGGGGGCATATTTCCCACTGTCCACCAATATAAGGAACATTCTGACTCCCAATGAATTTTTTAGCAGAGGTTCCCCTAGGACCTAAAATTATTTCAAGGGTTCCTCTGGTGTAAAAAGGTTGGCTTAATTTAACAAAGACCTACAGATTCCATATGGGTAGGGGAAGGGGGAAGGCACTATTTTTTTTTCTAAGATTACCATAGTTGAGCTTTAACTTTAATGAGTCTGCCTTAATATATCGCACATTACAAAGTAGGTGCCTTTAGCATAAAGTACAATCTATTGCCTTTCATTTTCTCTATGTTTCATAAGACTGCTGCTTGAAATCTAATCACTGTAGACTTTTCATATTACCAAGCACCTGCAAATTAGCAGGACTAACAAATGCCCAGTGTGAATCTAATACTTTCAGACATGAATAAGCCCTTTTGAGGAATGCTCCCTGTAATAATAATGGGGCCTCTTTTTAACATCTGACCTGTAGCCTTCAGATCACAGCCCATGCTTTTGCACTGCCCTTTACCCTTGAATAACTCCTGGATCACAGGGATGTCAATGGCAATGAGCAACTTTCGTGTCAACAAGTTGAAAGTAAAATGTGCTCAGCAGATTTAATCTCCAGGGCCTGCTTAAAAACGCCATGTAGTTTTTGAGCAAAGCCAAGTGACACAGTTTATTAGTGTGAAGCCCAGTCCA
This sequence comes from Glandirana rugosa, assembly GCA_018402905.1. Taxonomy (NCBI): domain Eukaryota; kingdom Metazoa; phylum Chordata; class Amphibia; order Anura; family Ranidae; genus Glandirana; species Glandirana rugosa. The sequence continues at coordinate 81,836 of BLSH010230596.1, forward strand.
TGCATAAAAATCAGGAGTGCTTCTGAGATTGTAAAAATGTGCACCTGTGTTGGTAAATGGAATCAGTCTGCAGGAGAGGAGAACATATTATATTTCACCTTAGGATTGATATTAAGTATATCTCTGTACTTTTTTCCTACTATATTTTACAGAGTTGCTTACATGGGTGTGGAAGAGTGCACCTACTAAGGCCCAGATTTTTCCTTGACACAAGATCATGATTGCCACACATGACTTTCAAAATCTTATTGTAAAGACTCCAGCCACAGTGATTATGCAGCTGTATTGTATATAGGTTATAGTGTGCCCTATCTGGATCAGGGAGCACAGGGGACACCTTTGGACAGCAACATTGTTAGTCTTGGGTATGGATCTCCAAACTACGGTCCTCCAGCTGTTGCAAAACTACAGGTCCCTAGAGGCATTGTAAAACTCTGATATTCACAGACATGACTATGCATGATGGGAATTGTAGTTCCTGAACAACTGGAGATCCATAGTTTGGAGACCCTTGCTTGGGGGAGGGGACTGTTAGATATACTAGCAGATTTAGATACACTAACAAATTGATGCCAAACTGCAGACAACGCTTTTTAACCTCCCTGGCGGCATGATTATGTCAGATTTTTGCGTCTCAAAGTGGTACAGCTTTTCGCATAGAAATTTGGCGTTTTATATTGTAGGCCTGTAATTCTTAGGAATAACTCACTTAAGACAGGAGTCTAGTAGACATCTCGGGTATGATAAAGTTTGAAATAACGAAATCATAAATTATAATATATATGAAAAAAAAATTATAATATAATAAATAACTATAAATAATTATAAAAAATAATAATATAATAACAATAAAATGTATTCAATAATGTAATCTAGTCAAAAACACTGAAATTGGGGGGAGGGGGGTGGTGACCAGCGCGGAATATGGCAGCTTAAATCTACAGCTCCGCACAGCCATCCAGGACCAAAGCTGATTCCAGCAGGGGGAAGCTCCGGACACCCTCCCCTACCTAGCAGTATGACCCGCCGCAAGAAGGACCTCCAGCAAGTTAAGAAGCTGGCGAGCTTCTTCCAGATGACCGGCGCCAGACCCCAAAAAAATGGCAGCGGTCAGCACACACAGCGCCGAACTCAGGATGGCAGAGTGAACGGGGGAACCTGAAGACAAGCTACCCGACAGGTAGGAAATCCGGATAGTTGAGACTCCTCAGGGAGCTCCTCTCCCTCCACAAGAAGCCCAGTTAAGGCCAAGCCATGCAGGGAGTCACCGCCCGGGCAGAGCATGCAGACAAGCATGGAACTAGGCCAAAGCCAGTCCAACACCATGGGTGTAGTACCCCCCGCTACAGATCCCATTGCGGCTTTTCCCACACAGGGCCTGCCAATATCGGATGTAACACTCAAACACATGTTACTATCCCTAAGGTCATCCCTGCAAGCAGATATGCAAGACTGTATGCATCAATTTCAGGTAGGCCTGCACAAAGCTGAGGGAAGAATTGCAGACATAGAAAATTCTATGGAAGAATATACCAACTCACACAACAATCTGGTGGATGCTTACGCAGCACAGAGTGAAGAAATAGAGTGGATTAAGAACAAAATGGCGGACCTTGAAGACCGTAGTAGTAGGAACAACTTGAAAATCAGGGGGATTCCAGAGTCTGTTCAAACTGACCAACTCCATCACTTTGTCCAATCCCTCTTCTCAACCTTAATACCATCCCTCTCAGCCACAGAGCACTCTATTGACAGGATTCACAGGCTACCCAAGCCCTCATTCATAGCCCCTGACCTGCCCAGAGACACATTAATGAGAGTCCACTTCTATCAAACTAAAGAAGCCGTGAAGGTGGCTTTTAGACAATGCAACAACCTTCCAGAAGTTTACAAAGGTCTCCAGTTACTCCCAGACCTATCAAAACATACCCTGCAAAAAAGAAGAAATTTAGCCATCATAACGAAAGCTTTACGAAACCACAACATCCCTCACAAGTGGAAACATCCAGCATGCTTGATAGTTACCCATAATGGATCTACATCTTACATCTCTACCTTGGAGAGAGGTATTCAGATTCTGCAACAAAGGGGAATTCTCCCCCCTTCTCCACAGGCAACCACAAGCGGTACTCCCACAGCAGTCCAAGCAGAGTGGCAGGTGGTATCAAGGAAGCCCTCTGCAAAGAAGAAGTTACCCAGCGGAGGTACCCAACCACCATAACTACAGCCATGACTGGTCCCTGGCCATTGATGGAAGATCATCCCAAAGGCCCCTCGTACTATGAAGATGGCTATGTTCATCACGGATCGTCTTACCGATCCTCTTTTTAAGTTGAACTTGACGTTCGTCCATATTTATCCTGTCATTACTTTCCTTTCACTTCTAGTAAAAGACTTTTGGTACAGATATTCAACTACAGTATGGTGCATTCTTTGCCAAGCACTCCAAGCCAAGCTCACATTTGAACATCACTCCCAGCACATAAAAGGTAAACCACCCATTATCTTAAACACCAAGGTCAAAGATGCCTCTTAAGTGCCTATCCATAAATGCAAATGGACTAAACCACCCGGCCAAGAGATTCTCATTATGGAAAGAAGCCTCAGAAAGCAAAGCGGACATCCTTGCAGTCCAGGAAACCCATTTCTCCAAACAAAACCCACCCAGATTTGAACACAGATATTATTCGAACATTTTTTTGCTAACTCACCTGAAAAAAGAAAAGGAGTCCTACTGGCAATCAGGAACTCGGTATCACTCAAACTGAAAGACTACATACCAGACGAAGAAGGTCAATACCTTATTCTAACATGTGAAATTAACAATAGACCAATGACTTTGGTTACAGTGTATGGACCTAACTCACACCAAATACGATTCACGAGAAGACTCTTCAAGAGAGTCAAAGCAGTTAAGTATGGGGACCTGCTTGTGTGCGGTGACTTTAATGCTACAGCAGACCCCGGGTTGGACACCAGAGGCAGGCTACCAGCACTCCAGGTATTATTTCACAAAGAACAGGTATACGATGTATGGAGGTGTCGCCACCTTATTGAAAAAGACTACACCCACTACTCCTCCAGACACCGTACCTACTCACGAATCAACATGTTTGTAGTAGATTTGAATGTGCTCCGGGGGTCCTCCTCCTCTTCCAACAATGATATCACATGGTCAGACCATGCGGCTATTGAACTGGTGGTGGAGGAGCAGAACCCTTTGGCTAGCGTTCCAATATGGAGATGCAATGTCAAAAATCTTCAGCACCCACAATGCAACAAACATATCTCTCAGCAACTCAAAGATTTTTTTCGGATCAATTCCTCCTCAGTATCCGAACCTTGGATCTTGTGGAATGCGCACAAAGCCTTTATAAGGGGGGTGTGCATTCAACAAGACTCATGGCTCAAGGCCTGAAGACCTGAATAAAAAGAAACCCACTGAAGCTACCTCTAACTCGCTACATAACCTAAGACACGAGCTTAGAAACGTCATATCAGTGCAATATGACAAACATCTCAGGTTGCTCAAGCTCAACCATTATGCACATGCAAACAAGGCAGGCAAATACCTAGCGTGGAAACTTAAAACACAAGCCAAAACCAGAATCTCGCACCTCATCCACTCCACTAACAAAAAGAAAATAACACACTTACAGGAAATGCCAGACGAATTCGCAGAATACTACAAGTCCCTTTATAATTTGAGGGAAGATTTTAGTACTTATCAACCGAAAGAAGTTGAAATAGGTGAATTCCTTAATAAAATAAAGCTACCCACTCTCACACAACCACAATTAGATACACTTAACACTCCATTCACTGAGAAAGAGATTTCACAAATAATATCATCTCTCCCCAATGGAAAGTCACCGGACCCAGATGGCCTCCCTAATGATTTTTACAAAATTTTTAAACACAAACTTACACCCCACTTAGTGAAGGTCTTTACCAAAGCCACGACCAATGCACCCCTACCACGAGAAATGCTCAAAGCATATATAACCGAAACCGGAGAAAGATCCCATAACACCAGCCCACTTTAGACCTATTTCTCTGCTGAATTCAGATGTTAAAATTCTTGCAAAAAAAGTTGCCAAAAGAATTATGAACATACTGCCGCAACTGATTCAGAGAGATCAAACAGGTTTTGTCACAAGTCGCCAAACATCTGATGCAACTAGAAGGGTTATACATATTATAAACCACGCTACAAAAACTCGAACGCCTTCTCTGCTCCTAGCTTTGGAAGCAGAGAAGGCGTTCGACAGGGTACACTGGCAATACATGGTAAAGACCCTACAAAAATTCGGCTTTACAGGAAACATCTTATCCACTATTCTAGGACTCTACTCATGCCCCTCGGCACAGGTCTATACTTCCAATGGACTGTCTAAACATATTGACATCACGAATGGAACACGCCAGTGGTGCCCGCTTTCCCCAATACTTTTCAACTTAATTTTAGAGCCGCTAGCAGAAACAATACGCTCCAACCCTTCAATTTCTGGTTTCACTTTCAAAGGCCTCCATCACAAAATAAACGTATTCGCAAACGACATAATATTACTTCTGACCAAACCAAGCGAATCACTCAGGGTTGCCCACCACACACTTCAGCAATTCAGTAGGATATCATATTATAAAATTAATACCTCAAAGGCAATTATTCTCGACTTAGGAATCCGCTCATCAATGGTTAAGGATCTCCAAGCTCAATTCCCTTTCACTTGGAGTGCAGACAGCATAAAATACCTAGGCATCAACCTGACCAAGGATACGAATAACCTAATATCTGCCAATATCACCCCATTAAAGGCAAAAGTATCCAAGGAACTCTAATATTTATCCAACCGTGAAATCACCTGGAGTGGCAGAGTAGCAGCAATTAAAATGAATATTTTACCCCAGATCTTATATATTTTCAGAGCCCTCCCGCTACCCATACCAGCTAAATGCATAAAGGAACTCAAAAAACTGCTAAACAAATATATCTGGCAAGGAAAGAGAGCGCAATGCACAGAACACATTCTAATTAAACATAAATCAGTAGGAGGAGCAAGGGTACCTGACCTAGTGGACTACTATTGGGCAGTTCACCTAGAGCAGTTGAATCACTGGTTCCCAAGGGAAGAGACACCACTATGGGTTGAGATTGAAAAGAGCATAGCTGACACCCAAGATCTTAGAAGTCTATTATTGATTGACATATGGAAGCATTGGGACCTTTCCCAACTTACACCCCCCATGCAGGCTTCACTAGTGGCCTGGAGACACATATCAGCCCAGGAAGACACAAATGACATCTTACACACGACCTCATTGTCTATAAACATACTAGAGACCCTAATGAACTCACTTAACACTAATCTATTAGCCAAATGTGGCCTACAATACATTCATCAATTTTTCAACAACAAAAGTCTAAAAACTCGAGTACAAGTGATGGAAGAATTCCACATACCCAAACAACAGCTATTCAACATAACTCGCATAATGCACTTTTTAACACAACATCCTCTATCAGAATTAAAAGTAAATACAATAGCGTGGGACTACTATACTAATACTGCACGTGCAAAAAAAAGGAATCACAATCTTCTATAACGCAATGCAAGCCAAAAACAAATTCAAGAAAACAGCTCCCGTGTTAAAATGGGAGAAAGAATTGCCCCACATTCACCAATGAACAATGGGGCAGTGCATTAAAGTCCATCATCAATTCTTCACATTGTACATCCTATTGGGAGATGTCTCTAAAAATAACCACTAGATGGTACTATACACCATACAGAATGGCCAAATTTTCACCACTCAACTCTCCCCTATGCTAGCGGAACTGCGGCCAAATAGGCAATCTCCTACACATTTTGTGGGAATGTCCAGCAATAACTAGCTATTGGAACTCCATTTTCCAATTATTAGCAACATGTACTGGGGTACTAAAGAAACCATGCCCACAACTAGCACTCCTAAATATAGAGATAGACGCTTACCCGCCCATCTATAGACCAGTAGTCACACATGTGCTTCTTGCGGCAAGGTCACTTCTCCTACAGAGATGGAAAAGTATCACTACTCCTAACCTCTCAGAGATCAGAAAATTGGTTGACACAAATGCAACGTATGAGAAACTCATAGCCTACAATTCCCTTACATATCACAAGCACCAAGCAATATGGAGTGTATGGTCCTTGGCAAACTCTTAGATCTTTAACAAAATTCTAATACTGTAGCTGACTTAACATGTTCAAATGGAATAAAAAATATTGTACCTGTTTACCTATGTCCTACAACATTGTACATACTGTATGTCTGTACACTTTCCCCACTTTTCCTTTCTGTACCCAAAACTTAATATAAAAACAATAAAAAAATTACTGTTATAAAAAAAAAAACACTGAAATTTGCTTAGTTGCAGAATTGTCGTTGTCATCACTTTCAGTGTCTGATGATCAATTTTCCCAAAAAATCAATATTACTCAATTCTGCAAATGATTCTTATTTACTATCAGTGTTTTCTAGTTGATCAAAAACAGCTTTTAATGTAAAGGGACGCTTTTTTATGCCATGGACATTCTCAAGTTTCCAGGCAGAAAGAATGGCATATATAATATAAAATATGAAAAATGGCCGCACTACCCCTTTTACTAAATTAAATTACAAAGTGACACAGCTGCAATATAAAGGTGTGAATTCTTCACCATAAATCAGATCAACATACAAATATAATGCGATTGTGTATAAAAAATACCCCGGAAGAAGTCAGTTGTGACGAAATCTGTAGGGCATAAGTGCTGTCTCCGAGTCACCACTCGTTACACATGTGGATTGCTGTACTGTCCTGCGCAGATACTCTTTGGATCCTGTAAGTGCAATATTTTTAATAAATGACTTGGTTTTTGATGGTATCACACTATTGTGGCCCTTTTATCTTTACTGGGTACAACACATCTGGTGGTATATCCGGGAGGCATTGCTGGAGGACATCAACCTCGGGAGCTGAGTGGAGGCCAGATATCCACACAGGCATTCCCTGACCCTCCGTGATAGTAGGTCCAGGGGCTCTGGTAAGGGCACATCTGGTTTGGTGGTGGATTGTCACATAAGATTGGTGTTTTGGTGGATGGCTGACACTGTTTTTATGCACAGAGTAGTGTGCACATTGACATCACCACACTATATGGAACTTTGGACTTATGTTCAATATTGTAATACACATTTTTTTTTTTATTTCTACACTGCCCTGTGGTGACTTTTATCCAATTACCCGTTTAAGGTGTTTCTATGCAGAGAGTGTGGAATCTATACTCATACAAGGACATATATATAATATAAAAGTGCATGCAGGGCACTGGACAAAGCACTAGGGACAAAGGGGATGTGAAATGATTTCATACAGTAATGTAATCTTACAGATTACAGTGTACTGTATGTGTACTGTGTGTTTCACTTTTTGAATTTCCCGCCAGGCTCCGCCCCTGTGCGACACGGCGCTCGCAGGGAATGGAGCCCGGCACACAGAGGCATCGGGCGGAGGACACAGCCCGTAGACACAGCGGGGGGACATTGCTGGATCCAGGGGACAAGGTAAGTAACCCAGCCTTGGATCCAGCGATGAAATCCTGAGTGTGGCTCGGGGTTACCGCTATTTGCAGTGAAAACTCACCCCGAGCCACACTCGGGAATACCGTCAAGGAGGTTAAGCAGCTACAACAACAGTTTTTCTTCCTTTTTGGGATAAAGGTTTTATATGAATAAATAAAAACTGACCATTGTAAGCACCCAAGTTGATGTTAAATGGTTTCTCTCATCCCACTAACTGCTCAATCTGCGGGACAGCTTGCTCTTTTAAAAAACAGACTTACTGGTTAGATCACATGGTGAAAAGGAAATAAAGCCTATAATAGGAAATAAATGCAGCCATTACATTTAAGAATTGTTAGGCTGCAATATAATAAATGTTTGCTTTTGAGTTTAAAGTGTTACTAAACCCATAACAGTAAAATCAGTCTGTATTTGCAGTAAAGCATGCTTGTTATACTCACTGTGGAAAGAGTATATATAAAGTGTGCTGTCTCAACATAAATGTGCCAATGAGTAAATACCCAAAAAAAGCAGAATGTATATAGTGCATAAAATTAGATGAGATATGATCATCTTAATACATATCAAAGTCCTGTGTATAACAACATTGCATGTAACATATAAAAAATTGAGAAAATGTGTATATAAATATATAATCCAATGTGCATAAATGCCAATAAGTGGAATCTGGTATACACAAATTAAAATGAAAATTAAAAAGAGTTCCAAGTAAATTCCAAATAATGACTAGATAGTACAAAAACAACCCAAAATACGTGAATATTGAAATTCCAATGGTGCTTAATTCATAGCCTTTCAAAGTGTTGCATGCAACACCACCATGCTCTGATAATAAAATGGCTGCTTACCAGACCCAAACGGGTCAATAGACATGTGTGCTGTTCTCAGCTAAGAGATCAACCTGTGTTACTGCCCATATGAAGCTCTGAACGGGGTCCGGCTCCGGGATCATGGATGGATATAGGTATGAAGGGAGGACTAATAGTGCATTATCGCTAAAATGTTGTGTTTATTTAAAAAGAGATACACTTACAAACATCATAGATATAAAAGTACAGGTACACATGGTGGCACGGCCGCTTGCTGTGCGGTCCATGTGCGCTGATGTCACAGCTGTCTCCATCTGACGCGATTCCCCTCAGAAGGCGTCAACTGGGATTGGAGCTTACTCACCATGGAACCTAAGGGGTTAATCCTCTGCATTGTGTGAAAAGGCTGTTTGATTCTTGTCTGATCCTCCCCTCCTTCCACAGTCCCCAATCCATCTCCTGATAGAACAGAGCCTTGGAGGCACTCTGCACATACTCATTTTGGTGTGTATTGCTAGATAGTTTTTTTTTTCTTGGTAGGTTACATGTGATCGGCACAAAGCCAATCAGCACTGTCCAGACAGCAGGTTAGAGCTCCTGTATCCTTATAGGACAGTCAGAGTAGAATGAAAACTCCTCCTATAAGCTTTAACCAGTGCTCGGCCAGACACTGATAGAAGTCACAAGACTGCTATATACTGCTGATGAGAAAAGGTACAGTTACTTTGCTCTGCAGACTATCCCTGCTATTTGCTACACTCTGTTGTGTCCCTCTAGTGCCGGGTGCTAAGCAACTGACTTCATATCTATGCATAAAGCAGAGAGGAATGTGGGACTAGTAGTCCACTCAGCAAGTATCTAGGAGCTGGGGAGCTATCCCAGAACTACACATCCTAGAAGGCATTTAGCAACACCCAGGTGCAGCTGGGAGGGACTATAACGGTGCAGGCCAGCCCGGTCCACACTCTCTTCTTCCTGGGCCTTGTTGAGTGCATTTCTTCCAGCATTGGGGGAGAGAAAGGCTGCATCCTACCACTACTCCAGTCGGCCTGGGAGGGCTTAACCCTGTCTGCTATCAGAGAGGCATCGTCACAGCAGCACCCCATACAGCGGCTACAACCATTGTTTCCATCTAACAGCTGGTTGGTCATCTCCGGTCGGGAGATCGAGTTCATCACACATGAAGTCACAATGCGGGAGGTTCCTGTTAGATTCTTCAGTTGGTGAGAGGGCTTTCACCCATTGTTTCAACCCCCTTTGCTTTAGTACCATGTTTGGACACCGTGTACAGACACCTTACCCCTGGAAACATTTTGAGAGCATTATAAAGACACTGTACATAGACATCCATACTCTAAAGTATTATGAGGAATACCCTAATCAGCCCAAGCTATTCTGCTTATTCAAACCCACTGTGCATCCTATCCATAGGATATAAACTGAAAGAGCTCCAACTGCTGGTGAAGATTAAGCAGGCCTGCATTCTGGACATTGCTGTCACCATACTCAAAAGTCCCTTGTTCTAAACCAATACCATCCAGTCCCCTATTCAGGACATAGAGAGTATATAGTCTGGCCTGGGATTTCTCTTTTAGAGTAGTGTTAAACCTCTTTAAATAGTACAACCCTGGTAATCATTTGCCAATATCCTTACTTTAGAAGGTATTCTATTATATGTACTTCATTTACCCGGTATCTGTTCATTAAACTGTCTTTAAGCTGTATATTTAAGAGATTTTTCTCCCAAGACCTAGTGATTATCCAGGGCTGGGTTGTTCAGAATGCCCTGTGTATATATATATTCTGGTTCTAATAACATCTGAGAGAATATCTTTCTAACTTGTGTCATAGTGTTTGCTCAATATATACACATAACCATGTCTGAACCCAGAGTGCTAGGGGGGTTGGAGAGTTCAAAAAGTCAGGGCAATGCTATGGAGCTGGAAATTCTTAGCAGCCCTCCAGGGGGCAGTTCTACACAAGTGAAGGGGGTGGGTGTGGTTATTAAAATAGTAAAAAAATAACATTGCACAAAGCAGGTAAGTATAGCATGTTTGTGCTTTTAGATTAACTTTTAACCTGCCTATGATTGGCATATATGTATGATGTACCATGTACCTGTATGACATTTACAAAGAAAAAAAAGGCCATGCTTTGGTGGCATTCTTCAAAATAAAAATGTTATTAAAAAATCCAGTAGAGTGTGGAAGACCCTCATAATGGGTAGAGCAGGTGTGCAGACCTGGAAAATCCAGCAAAGAGGCCAACAAGAAAAGACGGTTTCATTGTTAGGATATATACAAAGTCATGGTAACACCATGGAGATAGTATAAAAAACTTTATGAATGGATGTGATCAGCAGCTTTTTAGCCACTGATCACATCCATTCATAATTACAGGTGTCCTGGTCAGCAGATAGTTGTAAGCAGGGCTTTTTTTCTCAGTAAATAGGTGCATTTGTATGGAATTTGTTAATGATAACAAGTAGGGCAGTAAAATAGATCCCCTGCAGTCAACAATAGCCCCCCCAAGCAACAATAGACCCCAACCCCGAGCAACAACAAGTACCCCCAGCAACACCATAACCCCTGCAACAAATCCCCCCCCCCTTCCGAGCAACAACAGACCTACCCCAGGAATAATAGCCCCCTAACAGCAACAATAGATCTCCCAGCAGCCAGCATGAATAGACCCTCCAGAAATCAGCAACAATAGACCGCTCCCTCAACAGTAGCTTACTCCCAGCAACAACTGATCCCCCCCACCCCCCTCTTAACATTATAAGGCCCACCGAAACAATGTATCCCTCCCCAAACAATAGCCCCCCCCCGCAACAATAGACCCCGCCGCCAGCATTAAAGTATAACTAAAGACAAAACTTTTTATTAGTTTTGGATAGAGTGGAGATGGATTAGAACCCCTTTCAATTTTTATTGCTGTCTGTGCCCCCGGGAGATTCCCCCTCTCTATTTGTCCTGTTTACCTTTACCATCGAAAGTGAAAGTAAAAGAAAACCCCAAATTTTGGGTTGTCTCCAGAAAACTAATAGATGGGAAATCTTCCAATGGGACAGAAGGGGTGAAAAAAAATCTGACAGGGGTTATAATTGCCTCTTGCTCTATTCAAAATGAAGAAAAAAGTTTTGCCCACAGTTCTACTTTAATAGACCCTCCAGCAGCAATAGGCCCCTTCCTCAACAGTAGATCCCTCCCAGCAACAATAGACCCCTCCCTCAACAACAGATTCCCCCACCCAGCAACCATTAGATCCCCCAGCAGCCAGCATCAATGGACCCCTCAGCACACCCCAGCACACCTTGCCATTACATACTGAACATTCAGTGCTGGAGGTTTTGGAACTGCGTTCCCCCC
>BLSH010230596.1:93633-104419 GCA_018402905.1 Glandirana rugosa
GTATAAGTTAACCTTAACGTTAAGGTATCGTCCGTTTCGTTCATTTTAAGTAGGAAAACGGAAGTTTCCGTACATAAACTCGTCCCGACTCAAACTTACATTTTCAGTACCAAATAGGATAAATGAAGGTACTTACGTTCCCAATGTAACCTTGTCTTAAGACATTGGGGATGCAGGAGTCGTAAAAGTGTCCGACGTTCGAATACAAACGAAGTCGTTGGATGTTGGTCCGGAAAAAAGTCGTCTTTAAGTCCCCTTGCGTTAAGACCGTGGAGGGAGTGACTTACATGTCATACATTACCGTCACCCACGACCCCACACGACTCCCCAGGTAACTACGAGATCCCTCCCAGCAACAATAGACCCCTCCCTCAACAACAGATTCCCCCACCCAGCAACCATTAGATCCCCCAGCAGCCAGCATCAATGGACCCCTCAGCACACCCCAGCACCCACTGCCATTACATACTGTACATTCAGTGAGGGAGGTGCCAGAATTGCGTTCCCCTGAATTTCTGCTGAAAAAAGGCCTGGTTGTAGGTTGCTGAAGCAAACATAAGCTTGCAGCCTGTGAAAATGCTGAGGACGTAGGGGTTACAGAATTCTGTTCCAATGTAACCCTTGCATTCATGGAAGTAAATAGGATAAACCATGACTTTTACATTCAAACTCAGCCCTGCTCAAATACATGCCTTTGAAGGCAAAAGGATGAATTTTACTTGCTTTGCCTGCTATGGAATTGCAATTCCAATTGAATATGCTGCTTCCAGAGATGAGCAACACCAAACAGATCAGGTCAGTCGCAGCCTAAGTACTGTCATCTATTCTACACTTTACCATTAAGGTAAATGGAAATCTGATGATTTGTTTCCAATGCACAACAACAGGTAAACATTAACACTTACAGTGGGGTTCCATTTCCCTCTTGAGAAAAGTAAATTATTCTGGGGTTTGGAGTGATGAAGTCATTATGCTACACCCTATGATGATGTCACAGCACATTCCATAGCAGAAGACAGGAATGAGTCCCTGTTTGGTAACTTTACACGGAACAGCCCTTTAAAAAGTGTCATTGCACTTTGGGTGGGTGCCAGCAGGCTGAGTCACCAACCAACTGCGATTATTTCTCAAGGACTCCAGAGAAAAGTCATTTTAAAGACAAAAAAAAAAAAACAGCTTAAATAAACATTTTCCTTAGTTTTTATGGCTGATTTTTTTTCTAACTATAACCCATTTAAATGTCTGCCTATGATTCTGAATGGGCTGATATGCAAATTCGTTGTTTTCCTAACACAAAAAAATGGAACTCTAATAAGTTCTGGATAGGGCGAGTAAAGGTTAGAATCCCTTTTGAGTTTGTAATTGCTATCAAGGGCTCCTTTAGAGGGATTCACTCTCATTGTTTGTCCTGGTATTAACAATTTCACCAGAGACAGCAAGTGAAAAAAAATCTCCAACTGCAACACAAACAGAAAAAAAATCCTACTTAGTTAGTGGAGTAAGGGAAAGCCTGTAAAATATTTATTGCTGTCTTTGTCACCGTTATGGGTCCTAATCTTTCTCCACTTCATTCAAAACTAAAAAAAAAAAAGTTTAGACTGGACATACACTTTCAAGAAATGAATAATGTTTTTCTACATACTACATTATGCAAAAAGAACTGAACTATTCATAGTTTACATCTTCCTACTAACTTTTATTAAGTACAGTAAATATAAAATATGTCAGTATTTCATATTTACCACTTTTAGTCAGCTGGTGGAACTCTAGAGTGCTGACTGTGTATTATAGATAGTGTACTTGTATCCTGTTGTTCAGAATACACACATAGCTGGAAAGGCAGATGGGGGCCATTCCTTCTCCTCTGTGGTTCTAGTTTAAAGTGTTTTACATGGAGTATTCATTACAGAGACCAGTGGTGGTCCATCCATTAAGGGTGCATGGGCGCCGCCCCCTCTGTTCTCACCACCTCACTATATGCTAGATTCATGCATAGCATGAATCTATCCATGGCCGCCCACGATCACCCCCTATTCATGCGGCTGGCCCCTTTCAGGACACTGGTCACATGAATTACCGCGGCAGGGGGTTTCTTTGAAGCATCTCATTAGAGCCGTAGGCTCTAATAGGCTTTAACATAGAGTGGCTTGTGTGCAGAGCGTGGCACTACGAGCCCTTAGAAAGGCAAATGAATATCAGATTCCGATAAGCCCCCCCCGTCCGCAGGCCCTGACAACCACAGCCCAGGGTTGTCAGTAAGAGGCCCTTGTCCCCATCAACATGGAGACAAGGTGCTTTGGGGACCCCAAAGCACCCTCCCCATGTTGAGGGTATGTGGCCTGGTATGGTTCCTGACCTGCCAGGTTGCATGCTCGGATAAGGGTCTGGTATGGATTTTGGGAGGGTCCCCCACACCATTTAAAAAAAAAAAATTTGCGGACTGAACTATATACTCTGAACTGCAATATATATACTATGTGGACTGCACTATATACTTTGAGCTGCAATATATATACTATAGGGACTGCACTATATACTCTAAACTGTATTATATATACTAAGGGGACTGGGCTATATAAAATTACATGCCCCAGTCAAACAGGTGCAGAAAAATTGGGCCTTGGGTGTTGCTGGTGCCTGAACACTGTAACCCCTCACAGTTATTCTTGTTGGGTGCAAGAATGGGCCCTGCTGTTAAAAAATATTTTAAAAATTGTAAATACATGCCCCAGTCAAACAGGTGCAGAACATTTGGGCCTTGGGTGTTGGTGGTGCCTGAACACTGTAACTCCTCACAGGTACTCTTGTTGGGCACAGGAATAGGCCCTGCTAAAAATTATTTCAAAAATTGTAATTACATGCCCAGTCAAACAAGTGCAGACAAATTGGACCTTGGGTGTTGGTGGTGTCTGAACACTGTATCCCCTCACAGTTACTCTTGTTGGGTGCAGGAATGGGCCTTGCGGTAAACAATTATTTTAAAAATTGTAATTACATGCCCCAGTCAAACAGGTGCAGAAAAATTGGGCCTTGGGTGTTGGTGGTGCCTGAACACTGGAACCCCTAAAAGTTACTCTTGTTGGGCACAGGAATGGGCCCTGCTGTTAAAATTTTTTATAAAAATTGAAATTACATGCCCCTGTTAAACAGGTGCAGAAAATTGGGCCTTGGGTGTTGGTGGTGCCCTAAACCAAAAATATTGTTGGAAGCTAGCATCATCAAGATTCAGGAATAGGATAGGAACTTAGGCAGCATAAGCAGTCTTCAAGGGATCCCAGTTCCCTAGCAAATTCAATCAGTTACATCAGCATCAGGGGCTTGATAGCTGCTGATCCAGGACTGATTCATTTTTATAAATGTGAGCCTATCAACAGAGTCTGTGGACAGGCTAACTCTTTGATTCGTTACAATCCCTCCAGCAGCACTGAATGTCCGTTCAGAAAGCACGCTGGATACAGGACAGGCCACTAGCTCGATTGCATATTGAGCAAGTGCTGGCCAGTGGTCCATCCTCAAGAGCCAGTAACCCAGTGGATGCTCTGTTGGAGAGGTCTCCAAGTCTGCTATTGCCCGATATATTCCTGTACCATATAATGCAGACACTGGCGATGGTTGCTTGAACCTATAAGCCTTTGGCGCTGAGGACTGAACAACCGTTTAAAGGAATCGGTCAGCTGGCAACCTTCTCCACCACTCTTCCTCTGACCAAACGAAGCCTCAGCCTCAGCAACAAGTTGTCCAGCACCAGGAAATGGTAACCTCCCAGGGTCTGGAAAGGCATTACTCAAACTTTTCTTCAAGGCCTCCTGAAGATGTTTCATCCTCTGCTCCTTCTGTGAAGGCAGGAAAAGTTCTGCAACTTTATTCTTGTAATGTGGATCAAGAAGGGTTGCCAGCCAGTAATGATCACTCTCCTTGATACCACGCTTTTGTTATAAAACA
Organism: Glandirana rugosa; assembly: GCA_018402905.1. Classification (NCBI taxonomy): domain Eukaryota; kingdom Metazoa; phylum Chordata; class Amphibia; order Anura; family Ranidae; genus Glandirana; species Glandirana rugosa. The sequence goes on from BLSH010230596.1 coordinate 97,576, forward strand.
TTGCAAATAAATAATACATTTATGCCAAAATGTACTCTGATACATTTCTTTGGTAAAGAACAAACAAACAAATAGGTGTATATTATTTAGTCGATGTGGAAGTTATAGAGACTACAAACTATGCTGTGTATATATATATATATATATATATATATATATATATATATATACACATATATACTGTATATATCTATTATCAGTCCTGATGCTCTGACATCTCATTTCTTGAGTTCCTAAAATGCAAGGTCGGTAAAAATAGATGGGACTCCCCGCTGACAGCAGAATGTAAGCAAAAGAGAAGCCAGCACAAAAAAGGTTTTATTAAAAAACAAACAGCTTGGGATTCATACCAAGCCCTTCAGGTCAGGCCAAAAAAATGGCATGAGGTCACCCCCAAAAGCCATACCAGACCCTTATCCAAGCATGCAGCCTGGCAGGCTAGGAAAGGGGGCAAGCACCCCTCCTCCTGAACCATACCAGGCCACGCGCCCTCATTCACCAAAACAAAATGGCCAAAGTAAATAAAAACCTGGTCACGTCCTTTATTAAAAAAAGAAAAAACTAAATAAATGTCCCCCAAAGTAAATCCAGCATCAATCACGATGAATGCCCCCCACTGCACCTGATGCTTGGCTCTTGCTGACTAACAGCTCCTCTTCCCAGCCCCCACTAAATAAACTAAGGGGTGGGGTTCCCCAGTGACATCGCTGAGCGACCCTGCTCCCTTGTGACATCATTGAGTCAGCATGCCCTGGTCAATGACGTCATAAGGGAGTGTGGTCAACCAGTGATGTCACTGGGCTGGTGAGAGGGGCCAACAGGGTGCTGTACATAGCTTCCTGAAAACATCACAGCACCTTGCCTCAGTACTTCTGTCAATAGCTCTCAGCCCTGATATGAGCAGTGGGCTGGATCCTGGGAGAATGCATGCAAATATAAACACTGGGTTGGGGCCCAATGCCAAATTGCAGCCTCCCTCCTCCAGTTAGCTGACAATCCCTTAACCTCTGACAATGTCAACACCCAACCTCCCATAGTAGCCATGGGCGCCTTTCAACCTCTCACAGTGTCCCCAAGACTCCTAAGAACCCTCAGTCCCCACAGTGCCCCCCAGCCTTCTAGCTTGCTACAGAAACTCAAGCCCCCCAATATCTCAGTTATGAACAGACAGAGTCAGTGATCTACATGGATCACTGACTCTATTCATTAAGACAAGGAAGGGGCCTGTAAATGACATATTTACTGGCACATTCCCTGCTCTCCATCCTGACACATCCCCCGCAGCAGCTTGCTGGGGGAGGAGGAGGGGCTGGGAGGGAACACAAGGGGGCCAGGGGAGAGCAGGGGGCCCGGGGGTAGCAGAAAGAAGCAGAATATGAGGGGCAGCATAAAGAGTAACCTATCTTCCATGAAACAAATGCACAGGATAAAGCAAAGCTAGTTAAGACTTGCATCCAAAACTGCTGCTGTCAGGATTGTGCAGAGACATGATGTCAGCACATAGACTCCACCCCTTACAGGGTGGAGTCATCCCTTACAGGGCCACCAAGTCTACTGCAGAGTCCAATACCCTCTTCAGAACCTTCATCCCCTCAGAGTGACACTGAGCCCAATCTGGAGCCTTCCAAAGGTCCAATACATATTTTGTATTCTCATAGTTCCCCTTATTTTATTGTGAGCGTATACATTTTTTTTTATTGTTGGGGCATAAAAGGTTATGGAAGAAATTACCAGGCCCAGATCCTAATAAAGATGAGAGCCCCTGGTCTAGAGCAAAGGTCTCCAAATTGTGGCCCGGGGGCCATTTTGATTGCCTTTATCCAGCCCTTGGGGCACTATTCCTCCTACTGACACCAACAATAGGGGCATAATTCTTGCCACTGACACCAACAATTGGGCACAATTCCTTCCACTGACACCAATGATGGGACACTCTTCCTCCCACTAAAGATGTGACATTCTTTGCTCCCACTGATACCAGGACATTTTCTGCTCCCCTCCCCGCCTGTACACTCCCATGTATTTTGCTTCATTTTACAATAAAGGATTTTTGCCTTATTTTTGGTAGGTGTGCTTCCGTTACGGATATTCCAATTTCGATGTAAAGCACAGTGTAGGAGCCAGTGATCAGTAATTCAAAATTCAGAAGTCATTAGTATGTAATGCACAGTAACATTAGTATCACAAAGTTCAGAGCTCAGTAGCAAGTGATGCAGAGTTCAGAGTTCAGTAGTAAGTGATTCAGAGTTCATTAGTAAGTGATGCAGAGTTCAGAGTTCAGTAGTAAGTGATTCAGAGTTCATTAGTAAGTGATGCAGAGTTCAGTAGTAAGTGATTCAGAGTTCATTAGTAAGTGATGCAGAGTTCAGAGCTTAGTAGCAAGTGATGCAGAGTCCAGAGTTCAGTAGTAAGCGATGCAGAGTTCAGTAGTAAGTGATGCAGAGTCCAGAGTTCAGTAGTAAGCGATGCAGAGTTCAGTAGTAAGTGATGCAGAGTTCAGAGTACATTAGAAACGATGTAGAGTTCAGGGATCACAGTTAGCCAAAAAGAAAAAAGATGCCAGGTAGATTATTGTTCTGAGGTCGCTAGTAAGTGACTCAGAGTTCAGAGGTCATTATTAAGTGACACAGAGTTCAGAGCACAGTGGTAGTAATTGATGTAGAGTTCAGAGGTCAGTAGTAAGCAGTGGTGGTGCGTCCATTAGAGGTGCACTAGCGCCGCCCCTCCTATCCATGTGTCCGGCCCCCTGATCTACATACAGGACGCTGGACCATGGATTCCAATGGGGGGGTTTGAAGCACGTGATTAGAGCCAGAGGCTGTAATAGGCTTCAAAAAAGGTTGGGATCGCACTGAGTTGTGTGACAATAGCGAACAAATATTTACTATTACCACACTAATCCTCCTCCTAGCCAATCAGGAAGTGGGTCGTGAGACCTGTCACCCGATTGGCTGAAAGGACAGGTGATCCTATTGGACGCCTAGCGCCTAGGAGGAGGACACAGGAGCCCACCGTGATCTCACAGTGTACAATGAAATCAAAATAAGTGTTTTCAGTACAGAAGAGGAGCCTGTACAACTGTGCAAGACTAAAAGGGAGGCTGTTCTGTTTTGCAAGCGATATGAGATTCTAGCTGGCAATGTACACAAAAAAGGTTTTATTAAAAAACAAACAGCTTGGGATTCATACCAAGCCCTTCAGGTCAGGCCAAAAAAATGGCATGAGGTCACCCCCAAAAGCCATACCAGACCCTTATCCAAGCATGCAGCCTGGCAGGCTAGGAAAGGGGGCAAGCACCCCTCCTCCTGAACCATACCAGGCCACACGCCCTCATTCACCAAAACAAAATGGCCAAAGTAAATAAAAACCTGGTCACGTCCTTTATTAAAAAAAGAAAAAAACTAAATAAATGTCCCCCAAAGTAAATCCAGCATCAATCACGATGAACGCCCCCCACTGCACCTGATGCTTGGCTCTTGCTGACTAACAGCTCCTCTTCCCAGCCCCCACTAAATAAACTAAGGGGTGGGGTTCCCCAGTGACATCGCTGAGCGACCCTGCTCCCTTGTGACATCATTGAGTCAGCATGCCCTGGTCAATGACGTCATAAGGGAGTGTGGTCAACCAGTGATGTCACTGGGCTGGTGAGAGGGGCCAACAGGGTGCTGTACATAGCTTCCTGAAAACATCACAGCACCTTGCCTCAGTACTTCTGTCAATAGCTCTCAGCCCTGATATGAGCAGTGGGCTGGATCCTGGGAGAATGCATGCAAATATAAACACTGGGTTGGGGCCCAATGCCAAATTGCAGCCTCCCTCCTCCAGTTAGCTGACAATCCCTTAACCTCTGACAATGTCAACACCCAACCTCCCATAGTAGCCATGGGCGCCTTTCAACCTCTCACAGTGTCCCCAAGACTCCTAAGAACCCTCAGTCCCCACAGTGCCCCCCAGCCTTCTAGCTTGCTACAGAAACTCAAGCCCCCCAATATCTCAGTTATGAACAGACAGAGTCAGTGATCTACATGGATCACTGACTCTATTCATTAAGACAAGGAAGGGGCCTGTAAATGACATATTTACTGGCACATTCCCTGCTCTCCATCCTGACACATCCCCCGCAGCAGCTTGCTGGGGGAGGAGGAGGGGCTAAGAGGGAACACAAGGGGGCCAGGGGAGAGCAGGGGGCCCGGGGGTAGCAGAAAGAAGCAGAATATGAGGGGCAGCATAAAGAGTAACCTATCTTCCATGAAACAAATGCACAGGATAAAACAAAGCTAGTTAAGACTTGCATCCAAAACTGCTGCTGTCAGGATTGTGCAGAGACATGATGTCAGCACATAGACTCCACCCCTTACAGGGTGGAGTCATCCCTTACAGGGCCACCAAGTCTACTGCAGAGTCCAATACCCTCTTCAGAACCTTCATCCCCTCAGAGTGACACTGAGCCCAATCTGGAGCCTTCCAAAGGTCCAATACATATTTTGTATTCTCATAGTTCCCCTTATTTTATTGTGAGCGTATACATTTTTTTTTATTGTTGGGGCATAAAAGGTTATGGAAGAAATTACCAGGCCCAGATCCTGATAAAGATGAGAGCCCCTGGTCTAGAGCAAAGGTCTCCAAATTGTGGCCCGGGGGCCATTTTGATTGCCTTTATCCAGCCCTTGGGGCACTATTCCTCCTACTAACACCAACAATAGGGGCATAATTCTTGCCACTGACACCAACAATTGGGCACAATTCTTTCCACTGACACCAATGATGGGACACTCTTCCTCCCACTAAAGATGTGACATTCTTTGCTCCCACTGACACCAGGACATTTTCTGCTCCCCTCCCCGCCTGTACACTCCCATGTATTTTGCTTCATTTTACAATAAAGGATTTTTGCCTTATTTTTGGTAGGTGTGCTTCCGTTACGGATATTCCAATTTCGATGTAAAGCACAGTGTAGGAGCCAGTGATCAGTAATTCAAAATTCAGAAGTCATTAGTATGTAATGCACAGTAACATTAGTATCACAAAGTTCAGAGCTCAGTAGCAAGTGATGCAGAGTTCAGAGTTCAGTAGTAAGTGATTCAGAGTTCATTAGTAAGTGATGCAGAGTTCGGTAGTAAGTGATTCAGAGTTCATTAGTAAGTGATGCAGAGTTCAGTAGTAAGTGATTCAGAGTTCATTAGTAAGTGATGCAGAGTTCAGAGCTTAGTAGCAAGTGATGCAGAGTCCAGAGTTCAGTAGTAAGCGATGCAGAGTTCAGTAGTAAGTGATGCAGAGTCCAGAGTTCAGTAGTAAGCGATGCAGAGTTCAGTAGTAAGTGATGCAGAGTCCAGAGTTCCGTAGTAAGCGATGCAGAGTTCAGTAGTAAGTGATGCAGAGTTCAGAGTTCATTAGAAACGATGTAGAGTTCAGGGATCACAGTTAGCCAAAAAGAAAAAAGATGCCAGGTAGATTATTGTTCTGAGGTCGCTAGTAAGTGACTCAGAGTTCAGAGGTCATTATTAAGTGACACAGAGTTCAGAGCACAGTGGTAGTAATTGATGTAGAGTTCAGAGGTCAGTAGTAAGCAGTGGTGGTGCGTCCATTAGAGGTGCACTAGCGCCGCCCCTCCTATCCATGTGTCCGGCCCCCTGATCTACATACAGGACGCTGGACCATGGATTCCAATGGGGGGGGTTTGAAGCACGTGATTAGAGCCAGAGGCTGTAATAGGCTTCAAAAAAGGTTGGGATCGCACTGAGTTGTGTGCCAATAGCGAACAAATATTTACTATTACCACACTAATCCTCCTCCTAGCCAATCAGGAAGTGGGTCGTGAGACCTGTCACCCGATTGGCTGAAAGGACAGGTGATCCTATTGGACGCCTAGCGCCTAGGAGGAGGACACAGGAGCCCACCGTGATCTCACAGTGTACAATGAAATCAAAATAAGTGTTTTCAGTACAGAAGAGGAGCCTGTACAACTGTGCAAGACTAAAAGGGAGGCTGTTCTGTTTTGCAAGCGATATGAGATTCTAGCTGGCAATGTAGCCTGCTTGTGTCAGCCCAAAACAAAGTGCATGCAATCAGTGTTCAGTAGGATGCCTCCTTTAGATGAAAAGCATTCAGCGAGCCGTTATTAGCGGTTGTCTAAACATTATTTTGCAGGAAGCAAGAGTAAACACGGAGACAACATCTATGAAAACAGACAATGTGCCGGGTGCCGTGTCCTGTTTACTGAATGAGGAGAACTTTGACACTGAAGTGCACATGTTTTGGCAGACTCCTCGAAGCGGGCTGAAATGTTTGTATTTGACACAAAATAAAGCAGTTCGGTCACATACTGGGAGGAGATGTGTTCGGCACATCAGGGAATGGTTCCTATGGCAATTAACGCTCATGCACCATTTGGAGCAAGCAGGGTGGCTGATCCATCACAGGACAGGAGGTTCCAGGATTCCCAGCCAGAGGGGTGTGGTTGTCCGCAGGGCTCCTGACATTTCCACGGGGGACACTCTGAGATTTTCATTTGATTTCGCGGAGGCGAATATTTATGTATTTTGAAGTGCCTGTGTTTTCATACGCTGTAAGGAAGAATCGCAGATGTGGTTAATGAACATCTGTCGTATATGACCCCGCTGTTAGCTCATAATTCTCTACATATGTGGCTGTTTGTTCAGATGGGGACTTATTTTAAAGGGGAACGCCATCTAGAGAGGGAAAGCAAACTTTTTTAGTTTGGAGAATGCTAGGTAAAAAGCCCAGAAAATATGTGGAACCCTGGCAATTATGTAGCTGTATTGTCACCCTTTCCCACCTACGACGTTTACTTATTTTAATGGAGTTCTGCATGCTTTCTCTTTAA
>BLSH010230596.1:125992-137930 GCA_018402905.1 Glandirana rugosa
CCCCCCTAACTTCGTCAGTAACGACCAAACCCGTGTCGTAGACATAGGTCCAAAATCCAAAGGTCTCACAAAACCCCTCTGTACCTGGGCTTAGACTTCGTTTTAGTGAGGTTTCCAGGGGGCCCGGGTGTGAAGGGTTTCTTATCTCGAGAGAGTTTTCGGTCCCGGGTATCAGTCATTTGTTACGACAGAACGGAAAATTTAATATCGACACACACGACAATAAGTGATCATGAAAGAGGGATAATACCGTCTTTACAATCGATTCACAGTCCGACATTCCGTGCGTACTTCATTTCCAATCAATGAATGCTTTCACATTGGGGCAGTGCGCTGGCAGGGTGGTTAAAAAATGCCCATCTCCATTGAAATTAATGGAAAGCTTTTCAAAAGCGACTGAAAAAATTGACTGAAAAAAATGAATTTGAGATTTATAGGTCAGCCTTCATGCGTGCCTTACAGCCTGACACTTAGCTAACATTTCTGCCATAATAGGGAGAAAGTACTAGTGAATAACAGCACACACAGCTATAATTTAAAAGGCAAGACAGCATTGTTTACTGACTATGGGCCCTGGCTTTTGAGAGAGCTCTATTCTTTGGGAAGTGTGGGCCCGGGGGACCTTTGGAGTGATTTTGCTTCAGATTCGGGTCCATGTCTCCCCAAAACACTCTGGAAACCTAAAACCTGGATACAGATGCTGTGCCCAAACCAGCAATGACTGCTTCAATCCCCCCTAGAATCAGAGACTCAAAGCAGAAGATTAGGTGTGAATTCCTGGTTTGTTTTTATTTAGAACTACTGTATACATGTTCATTGAAAGAGTTGGTCACATTGGTCTCTGTTCCATGTACTCCTATGTAGGCGCCGGACTGGGTAAATGGCTGCTGATTAGCTTAATGTTAATTAGATCACTGTTAACTGATGGCTGTTCCTTAGATGTGCTGATGATATTACTGTTTACAGTTTGCATTGTTTAGGATAATGTGATCAAGTTCTTACCTGATTTTGTGTGGTATATATTCTGTGTGAATTTACAATAATCAGTTCCAGTTTGCACCTAAGCTAGTGTTGTCTAGTTCTTGGGTGCAATGCTCAGATATAACACCTGGGTCCTGGTTCCAGAGTGGATGAAGCTGTATCTTGGCGAAGGCACCCAGGTTGGGTGCCAGGTGGTCCGCCACGCTGAACATTGTCATGTGGGCCCTGTGTAAAGTCAGAAATAGGCTGACTTGGGGATTAAAAAAGGTTCAGACTCAACTCTCGAGTGGGAAAACAGAGTAGCACTTGGAAGGCAAGCAGGAGGTCTATCAAGAAGAAATTATTTAGAGCGGAAATTTTAGGTTTTTACAAATACCAATTCTTGACTAGAGTCTCTTAAAGACTGGACAGTTTCTAATTTTATCTAAAATCGACTCACATGGAAGATCAGAAAATGTTGTCAGAGTCCTGGTGCATTTTGAAAAAGCCAAAATGGCCATAATGCCAGTCCTGGGGTAATGGGTGTGGTTGCAAATCAACTGATCCCCGTTTCTAAACCACCACTGAATAGCCATTTCACTGGGAGTTATAGGAAACAATTTTATGAAATTATAAAATATTTTTAGCAGCTGCATGACGCCATGAATCAAAGTAGTAAGTGCAAAACACTTGAAAATGACATTATAAACAGATAAATCAAGGCGTATTTTGCAGTGGAGTGAACTCCAGAGAGGAGATGTGTGTCAAGTTTCTTGGAAAGCCTCACAAGGAGGACCCACACGCATGCAGTCCCATTGCTAGTAGTTGTATTTACTTTGTACCAAATTTGTTTTGCCTTGGTTTTGGCTCCATCTTCTTACAGTGTTTCCACATCACAAATCTAACAGATCATAATTGTGTGCTACGTGCCAAATGCTTTCCTGCAAGTAGAGGAGAACGTAATCAAGAGTTGGAAGATACTCAATGCGTTTTTGGTAGATGGGAGACCCCCACACACACACATTTGGAAGAAAGCGGGAAGTGTCGTTTTATTAAGCAAGACATTTTTGATACAGTCCTATCGCTGCCACTGAATCTTTGTGTGGTCCTCTCTACAGGATGGAAGGAATGCTAATAGCTAAGTTGAGTTGTAGACGAGTGCCTGATAGTTTGTAGTTATTTCAAAAAATGTCCTTTTGTTACAAAAGTATACAGCATGTCACTTGTCATATGTTAAGATTCATCATAATGTGTCACTACTTGAGAAAAAAAATGCATATTAGGCTATAGCTGGCTACGAGTCCTCTGTTAAAGAAGAACTATGGTCAAAATGAAGAAATCAATATGTTATGCACCTATACAGTCTGTTAAACATGTCACTGATTGTTTTGCAAAAAGCAGTAAGGATGTTGAGATATCTATCTTGTCCCCTGCTCTCATGTGCACTTCCTTTAATGAGGAGACTTCCTGGTTTTCAAATTGCCTCATGTTTGCCTGTTGTCTCGTTTTGCGTGCTGTCTCTCTGCAGAAACGTCCTGACATCACTGGGGGAGGTGCTCTTGTAGTACATGGAAATCTTAGCCGTTCATTCTACACAGAATTCCTGATCAGGCTCCGCCCATGATCAGCCCGTGAAGCCCCGCTCACTCCCACCTATGTCCCGCCTTTGCCTGCACATTGCTCTATCCATACAGCCAGTTCCTAGGTTGGATTTTGTTCTATCGGTTTACAAATTACCAGAGGAGAGCAGGCAGAGAGAAGCACTCAGATTAATAGACTGATCTCTGTGCAAACTAACCTGTACTGACATGTGCCTGTTTAACATAGCACACACCGCACCCAGCTAATGATTGGCAGATGGGTGTGTGTTTTGTAAAATAGACTGAGCATGATAGAAGGCAGGAGGACTGAGAGATAGTGTCAGGAAACAACCGTTGCCCCTGGAATTCGTAGCGTGGGCACACGCGCCTGTGCACGTGTGGGCCGGCATTAGTGCCAAACGGCCCATTTAAGTGGACAGCACCCTGCAACTAGTGCTGTCAGTTACTGTCACAATCCTGGTGGTGGAGTCTGGTTTGTGTGGGGAGCAACCTCTCTTACTATCCCGATTCGGGAGCCCCTGAAGTTGGGAACAGGAGGCTCGGGAGTACAGGATGGCATGAGGGCTAGGCTGGTAGCAGGTACAAGCAGAGTAGGCTTCAGCGAGCCTCTTGCAGAGATGATGGAGTAGTGGTACAGGCTGGGTCGGCAATGGTCTGGCAATGCGGCACAAGAGGAGCAGGCGGATGGATGGTCAGGCACAGGCAGGGTTCGTCAACAGGCAGGCAGCGAAGTACAGAAGGGAGCAAGTGGAAGAATGGTCGTAGACAAGCTGAGGTCGGTACAGGCGGAAAGCACGGGTGGTCAGATCAAGCCGGGGTCACAGGAACAGGAAATACACAGATTCAGATTGCAGGAAACACGGGATATGCTGTAGAATGGACAGCACTGGTTGCAGGGTGCTGTCCGCTTAAATGGGCCATTTGGTGCCAATGCCGGCGCAAACGTGAACAGGTGCGCACACACAGTCGCGCGCACACACGCACAGGCACGCACACACGCTATGTGCTCCTGCGCACAGGCTTCCAGACTCAAATTCCAGGGGCAACGGTTGTTTCCTAACAGATAGACAAGCTAGTTCACTAAAAGGAAATTACATCTGAGCTCTGCTCAACTCCTCCCATCATCACTAACACTATACAACAAAGGAGGAATGAATGGGGGATTAGAGACCACAATTGCAGCTATATGGTAGGAAAATAATAATTTCAGTTATTTTTACGTTTATTACCATGTGTAACTTTCAGGTATTTATATGAGGATTTACTAAAATATGTGTGTTGCCTTTAGTTGTACTTTAAGTGTATGGAGATTCCTGTGCTCAGATGGAGCCAAACCAAGCAGAGAGTGAACTGCTATATACTGTAGAATTGATACAATGTTGCAGAGACAGAGCTCCAGTGTTTACCTGTGAAGGGTTTCAGTCCATTATTGTCAAACTTCAACATTCACTTTGCAGTTGCTAATTCATTATTAAAGCAGTTGTAAAGGATGTTATTTTATGTTATGTTTTTTTAATAACTATACTTTTACTTATAACTATACTTATACTTCCCTGTTCTGTGCAAGAGGCCTCAAACCACTTCTTCTGGGGTACCCCGCTAGTCATCTTGGCTCCTCCTCTTCTGTGCCTGGCGACATGCGGGCTTGATCCTGAGCCAGGCTATGTACGTCCATAGACACACACAACACATGCTCAGCCCTGCCCCCTGCTCCCTCCTTCCACGATTTGACTGACCAATGGCTCCCCCTGCCCTCAGTCAAGCTTGAGAGAGCACAGAGAGGGCAGAGAAGAGCTGAAGCTGAGCACAGCGCTTGATGGATACAAAACTTAGATAAGTGATTAAGGGGGGATGGAGGGAACTGGTATCGAAAAGTTTTTTTACCCTAATGCACAGAATGCATTAAGGTAAAAAAAAAATATTTTATCTTTACAACCACTTAAAAATGGTATTAAACCCCAAAAAAATCATTATATTGCTGTTTACCAATCTTTTAACTACCTCCCGCCCACCGTATAGACATATGACGGCGGGCAGGGTGTTCTCTTGTTCTAGGATGTCTGTGGGCATGCAAGCATGGTGATCACGGGCACACTGTTTCCCTGGGACACAGCGCGACCCGATCTTGGTAAAGAGCTGATGACGCGGCTCATTACATATGTGATTAGCTGTGTCCAATCACAGCTGATAACATGTAAACAAGGAAATGCCAGTTGTCGGATCTCCTTGCCTCACACTGACAGTGTGAGGAGAGACAATCAGTGACATTTCCTCACAGGGGAGACCTGTATAGATAATCAGGGCACCGATCATCAGTGTAGCCCCAGCAATGCCCAGTAGTGATGCCAGTCAGTGCCCATCAGTGATGCCAATCTGTGCCCATCAGTAATGCTTCTTTGTGCTCATCAGTGATACCAATCTGTGCCCATCAATGATGCAAGTCAGTGCTGCCTTTCAGTGCTCATCAGTGCCTGCTCATCAGTGCTGCCCATCAGTGCCCATTAATGCCACATATCAGTGCCGCATATCAGTGCCCATCAGTGCTGCATATTAGTGCTTCCTCATCAGTGCCCCTCAGTGCTGTCTTATCAGTGCCACGTCATCAGTGCCCATAAGTGCAGCCTATCAGTACCCATCAGTGCAGCCTCATCAGCTCACATCACTGAAGGAGAAAAATTACTTATTTACAAAATTTTCTTATTTTAATTCAAATTCAAATTTTCTGCCTTTTTTTAAATTTTTTAGCAAAAAATAAAAACCTAGTGTTGATTAAATACCACCAAAATAAAGCTCGATTTGAGTAAAAAAAAAAAAAAAAAAAAAAAAAGATAAAAATGTAATTTGGGTACAGTGTTGCATGAACAAACAATTGCCATTCAAAATGTGACAGCGCTGAAAGCTGAAAATTGGCCTGGGCAGGAAGGGGGTAAAAGCCCAGTATTAAAGTTGTTAATGTGGCTGCATTTTTTTGCTTTTGGCTTTTTTTCCTTTATTTTATTCTGGTGATTAGGCTAGTAAATCTGTTATTTTTCTTAACTTTAACAGACCAAGCTGTCCAGCAAAACTGGTAGTTAGAGGGTTGGGATAAACAATTTAAAATTGAAAGGGGTGCATATAATAGTTAGCCTTTATTCATTTATGTAAAAACTTTATCCCAAAAGAAAAAAAGAAACTTGCTGTAACTGCTTAACCACTTGCCGACCGCCGACCGGCATCTGACGACAACAAGGTGGCTCGTTATCGCAAACCACCGTCATTTGACGGCAGCTGCAATAACTAGTACTCTGAGCGTGCGCGTGCCGCTGGAGGCGCTCACTATGTCCAGGGGGGGCCAGGAAGCGGGTAGGGCGGACTCGATCGCCGCTGGCTACCCACGATGGCCCCCCTGCAGTGAGAGAACGGAGGTCTGTGTATGTAAACACGGATCTCCTTTCTCATAGAGGGGGAAGGGCTGTGATCACAGGCTTCCTGTATATGGAAGCCGTGATCACTCCCCTCCCCCAGCCAGCCCAGCCCACATACAGTTGGAACACACTGAAGGAACACAGTTAACCCTTAGAGCTCCCCCTCCAGGTTAACCCCTTCGCTGCCAATGGCATTTACACAATAATCAGTGCATTTTTATAGGACTGATCGCTGTATAAATGCCAATGGTCCCAAAAAGTGTCAAAATGGTCCGACATGTCCGTCCCAATATCGCAGTACCGCTAAAAATTGCAGATCGTTGCCATTACTAGTAGAAAATAAAAAATAAATGAAAACCCCAGAAATTAATTCTCATCATCTGTAAATGCGGCAACTTTTGCGCAAACCAATCAATAAATGCAGATTGAGATTTTTTTAACCAAAAATATGAGGAAGAGTATAAATCAGCCAAAACCGATGAAAAAATGTTTTTTTATATTTTTTTTGGATTTGTATTTTAGGAAAAAGAAATATTTTTTTTTGCAAAATTGTAGCTCTTTTTTTATTTATAGCGGTGATCAGAAATGACGCAGAGGGGATCAAATACCACCAAAGGAAAGCTTTATTTGTGGGGAAAAAAGGACGCAAATTCTGTTTGGGTACAACGTCGCACGACCGCGCAATTGTCAGTTAAAGCGACGCAGTGCCGAATCACAAAAAGTGCTCTGGTCCTAAAGTATGAGATCCTTCTGGGGTTGAAGTGGTTAAAAAAGTGGTAGCTAGCGATCAGCTTTAATTTGTTAGTCACATCCATCAAAATTGGTAACACTAATCTAACATTCTCTTCAGACTGACAATGCTGCTGTCTAAAGTTGTTTCCTTAGCTCCTCTGTCCAGAGTGGGGACACTCTAAAGCCTGGTACACACAATGCGAATTCTGGACAACAGAACGTCCGTTTTTTGTTGGATGATTGTCTCATGTCGAAGGTGAAGAGCGTACTAACAATACGAAAATTTTCGTATTACTGAATTCAACATCAGAAGTGTAAGTGTAATGTGTTGAATAGTTTTGCATGCATTTTTTTGTTTCTGAGCATGCGTAGTCGTGATCGTACGATTTTTTTCGTACTAATGATACGAATGATGCAAAAATCGGACATTGAGTTGCCGTACAAAAAAAATTTTACTAGTCTGCACATCCATCTTCTGTCTTACGAAAAATCTAAATTGGCTGTCGAAAGGAGCATACAAAGCCCAGTTTCACACTGAGTGCGGGAAAGAAATGGCGTGAGTTCAGCTTGCACCATTTCATTCCCGCATGTCAGTCCCGATTTCACAGACATCTGTGCGGGTTTCTGCACAGATCCCTTTTGAAATCGCACCTGAAATTGCAAAAAGTAGTACAAGAACTACTTTTTGAAATCGGTGCAGTGCCGCAAGTGCAGCATCGCACTGATTAGGACGGTGCCATTGCCAGCAGTTGCCGCCGAGTTGACATGTCAAATCGCATGCCAAATCATGTCAATGTGAACCAGGGCTAACGGTAAGAATTTCGGATGATCGGCCGTCGATTGAAAATTCCTGTCCGAAATTCGCATCGTACGGGCCTTCAGACAGGAAATGTTACTGGCCGGACCACCGGGTGAAAATAAAGGGAAAAAAACGAATGCAGCCATCATGTCTAAGGATTGGTAAGCTGCAATAAATTACATTTTTTGGGGGTTTAATACTCCTTTAAAGCGGAGTTCCACCCAAAAGTGGAACCTCCGCTTTAAGTGTAGGTTCCGCTTTAGGTGTAGTGACCCCCTGACATACCACAGTTGGCAAGTCATTTTTTTGGGGCGGGGACCCTGTTTTCACAGCTCCCACTTCCTCTCCTGGCGCTGTGGAGCCGGAAGGAAGTTCATCTCTCCCCCCTCCCTCCCGGCAATCTTCTGGGACACGTCACGGGTCCCAGAAGATTGCCCGGCCAATCACAGTGCACAGCGCAGTGCGTGCCTGGCCGTTAAACCATGTACGGGCGCCCACACTTGCTATGCCGGCGCCGCGGAGGGGAGGAGGAGAGGAACGATGCATTGGCCGGCGGCATCGCTGGACTGTGGGACAGGTGAGTAGCCATTTATTAAAAGTCAGCAGCTACACTTTTTGTAGCTGCTGACTTTTAAATGGGTGGAACTCTGTTTTAACCACTTGCTGATCCACTAACAGTAAATGTATTGGGAGCGAGAGGCACAGCCAGGCACCGCAACATATTCAGACATTGTAGTGTACTTCCTGGTTTGGCGGCGTGCTGTCGCACAGCCCCTGCTGACCTGTACTGTAATTCGACACAGCATGAGTTTGGCAGCAGGTTTTAGCCAACCTGATGATCGACTGTGTCCAATCACAGTCAGAGTTATGTGTTTACAAACTCACAGAACTCTGTGAAGACAGGACAGTGATCTGGCTGTTTCTTCTCCCTGAAAAGCAGGGGGGGAAAACAGCCAGATCTTTTATTAAAAGCAGCACATAGTTACATTTGTTAGGCACACAGGTAACCCCTTGAAGTTAATCCTTTCCCAGCCAACGTCATTAGTACAGTGTCAGTGTACAGTCTTATCACTAATCACTGTAGTAGTGCCACTAGCGTAGGGTGACCAGACGTCCCTGGTTTCAGGGGACAGTCCCCGGATTGAGGACACTGTCCCTGGAGCCAGTCTGTCCCCGGATTTGTTTCCAGATTGCAAGGCCGGGGCTGAGGCGGGGGGGGCGATCTACACACTGGGGGGTTTCAAGCTGGCGTCTCCCACTGTGTCAGCTTTAATTAGGATTGCCAGGTGTCAATGTCACATAAAGTCCCACCTCCTGGTATGGCTCTTTTGACAGACAGCACACTTGTTCAATGCCGTGACATGTGCTGTCTATCATAGGTGGAGGATGATCCAGGAGGCGGAACTTGTGTAATTTGATTTGCAATTCAAATTAAAGATGACACAGTGGGCGACGCCTGTCTGTGTAATGATCTGGCCTGCTTTCCTGTTCCTCTCCTCTGATCCCCTGCACAGGTGAGGCTACATTGCTGGGCACAGGTGGGGCTGCATTCCTGAACACAGGTGGGGCTGCATTCCTGAGCACAGATGGGGCTGCATTCCTGAGCACATGTTGGGCTACATTCCTGGATACAGGTGAGGCTGCATTGCTGGGCATAGGTGAGGCTGCATTCCTGGGCAGAGGTGGGGCTGCACTCCTGGGCACACGTGGGGCTGCATTCCTGGGTACACATGGGGTTGCTTTCCTGGGCACAGATGAGGCTGCATTGCTGGGTGCAGGTGGGGCTGCATTCCTGGGCACAGATGAGGCTGCATTCCTAGGCACATGTGGGGCTGCATTCCTGGGCACAGATAAGCCTGCATTTCTGGGCACAGGTGAGGCTGCTTACCTGAGCACTGGTGAGGCTGCATTGCTGGGCATGGGTGAGGCTGATTTTCTGGGCACTGGTGAGGCTGCATTGCTGGGCACTGGTGAGGCTGCATTCCTGGGCACAGATGAGGCTGCATTCCTGGGCACTGGTGAGGCTGCATTCCTGGGTACTGGTGAGGCTGCATTGCTGGGCACAGGTAAGGTTGCATTGTTGGGCACTGGTGAGGCTGCATAGATGGGCACTGGAGAGGCTGCATAGATAGGCACTAGTGAGGCTACATAAATGGAAACTGGTGAGGCTGCATAGATGGGCACTGGTGAGGCTGCATAGATGGGCACTGGTGAGGCTGCATAGATGGGCACTTGTGAGGCTGCATTGCTGGCCACTTGTGAGGCTGCATAGGTGGCCACTGGTGAGGCTGCATAGATGGGCACAGCTGAGACCTGCATTCCTTATGTAACGCACTCCGGAGCCCTGCATTTTTATGTAGCGCACTCCGGAGCCCTGCATTCTTTATGTAGCACGCTCCTTAGCCCTGCATTCTTTATGTTGCGCACTCCTGAACTCTGCACTCTGTTCTTTCTCTGATCTTCATAACATTTGGTAGTCTTATCTCAAAAAATACTAAGAAGTACCTTTTTTTTTATCTTTATTTATGGACGAAATGTGAGAATAATGTATATATCATACAATCATTCCATAAACACATACCACATACACTGGACACTGTATATAATTTGAGGAAAATATGCTTATAATATAGTTTACCACTTGACAATTAAAAAAAATATGTCCCCAGATTTTATTTTAAAAATCTGGTCACCTTACACTAGCGATGTCCGTGTAAGTTAGTGACCCTCCCAGCCTGCGTCAATTAGCGCTAGATTGCCTGCTGCACAATCACAGTCACAATATAAGTTGCTGATCACCGCCATTACTAGTATAGCATCTACAGCTGCTTAAATTCCAGTACATATACCATAGGTTGTAGATGCTACAATGTTCGCAAAAAACAATTAATATACACTTATTGGGATTTTTTTTTTTTTACCAAAGACGTGTAGCAGAATACACTTTGTCCTAAATTTATGAAGAAAATTGATTTTTTTAAATTTTTTTTTATTGGATATGTTTTATAACAGAATGTAGTAAATATTGACACAGCGGAAGCCAATCAGCGGGTTCGACGGACGCAATGTCTGCCAGGACTCGCCGATCATTCGTGAGAAAGGCAGAGTGGCGGTCTGACAATTTTTTTCTGCCTCGTTTTGTGAGAGGGGAATGTGCTGATCCTGTGTTCCTGCTAAGCAGGGACACAGATCTTTACATTCCCCCAATCTAAGCACATCCCCCACACATTTAACCCTTTGATCGCTCTAGATGTTAACCCCTTCCCTGCCAGTGTCATTAATACAGTGACGGTGCATATTTTTAGCACTGATCACTGTATTAGTGTCACTGGTCCCCAATAAGTTTCAAAAGTGTCAGTTAGGTGTCCAATTTCTCCGCCGCAATATCGCAGTCCCGCTATCAGTCGCTGATTGCCACCATTACTAGTAAAAAAAAAAAAAAAAAATATATATATATATATATATACATATACACCATAGTTTGTAGACGCTATAACTTTTGCACAAAATAATCAGTATACACGTATTGGAGTTTGTTTTTTTTTACCAAAAATATGTAGCAGAATACATATTGGTCTAAATTGATGAAGAAGTGTGATCTTTTACATTTATTGGGAAGGTTTTATAGCAGAAAATAAAAAATATTGTTTTGTTTTTTTTTCAAAATTGTTGGGTTTTTTTTTGTATATAGCGAAAAAAATAAAAACCGCAGAGGTGATCAAATACCATCAAAAGAAAGCTCTATTTGTGGGGAAAAAAAAGACATCAATTTTATTTGGGTACAACCTCGTACAGCCGCGTAATTGTCAGTTAAATTAACACAGCGCCGTATCACAAAAAATGGCCTGGTCAGGAAAGGGGGTAAATCTTCTGGAGGTGAAGTGGTTAACACAAGTCAATGCAAGTCGTATTGAAGTGGCACCAAAAGTAGTGTAGGATCCTTTTTCTAAGCCGGAGCAACTTGAGTTGCACTGATTAGAATTTTTTTTTTTCATTTTTTGTTTTTTTTGTGGTAAACTTAAGGTTGATTATAAGGTTTATGGAGTGTAATGGAATGTTCACCTGGGAGTAAAGAAGAGAGATAATTCTCAATGATACAGTTGTGTTCAAAATTATTCAACCCCCACTGAAATTGATTGTTTTGGTCGGTTTGACATTGATTATGATCATTCAGTCATCCTGCTTACAATTAAATCAAAGAGGCACGTGTAGGTCAGACAAATATAACATAACATTTATAATGAAATAACCACAAATGTCTTTTCTGAGCTCACATCATTATCAGTTTTATTCAACCCCCAAGTGACATTCAATCTTAGTACTTAGTACAACATCCTTTTACAGTTATAACAGCTTTTAAACGTGAAGCATAGCTTGACACAAGTGTCTTGCAGCGATCTACGGGTATCTTCGCCCATTCATCATGGGCAAAAGCCTCCAGT
>BLSH010230596.1:151810-170248 GCA_018402905.1 Glandirana rugosa
CTCCCTGGGCTCTCCTCCTCCTCCTAGACCCTACGAGACACGTTTTGGTAATCCGAGGTAACTATGAACTGGCGAGTTTTTCATTGTACTATAAGAAAACCCGCTGTCGTGGCGCGAAACGTTAAAACGACGTTTTACCGTCACACTAACCCCACGGTAATCTTCATTACCGTAGTACAGGACACAAAACGTCGTTAAACTTTAGCGTTCGTCTTAGCACCGTTAAGGCGGACGATAGTCCAAACTAACCTCGTAATCCGGGGTAAGTGTGGATTCGCTAAAAGACGTACTTCGAACATCGAGATTTTAAGAGTTGTAAAACACTCCAGTCAGGCGTTTTCATTGAAGTCTATGGGGCCAAAAACACTTGTAATCTGCCAAAAAGAAGCTCATGTACTTTTCTGAGCAACAGGCATTTCAGGCGACAGGAGGCTCAGATGTGAACAGGGGCCATTGAAATTAATGGGATTTGGCTTGTTGAGAATTTTAGAGCTACAAGCTTCATGCAGAAAATCGCTTAGGTGTGAATGGGGCCTAATGCTCCAATCAAACCTGATAGCAGGCGGAATTGCCACGATTCTGCTTGCGATTTCAAATTGCTGCAAAACACAGGACATGATGCCATTACTTCTAATGGCACCCCAATCACACTGCCATTTTGCAGCAAAATTGCAAAGCGCGGTGCTGTCGCCCAAAAGAATATCATGTTACTTTTTGAGCGGTCAAGTATCAATGGAGCCTAATGGTTTTGCACAGAGCATCCCAGATCCTCCTCCTCCTCTCGGGTCCCTCGCCAACACTCCTGGCCCCTCCCTCCTGCCGAGTGCCCCCACAGCAGGCAGCTAGCTTTGGGGGCACCCGAGCTGAGCTGCTGTACTGTGTTTCCATTCAGACATGAAGCCGCAGCTCAGCCCCACCCCCTCTCTTTCCTCATTGGCTCACTTACTTTGATTGACAGCAGCGGGAGACATTGGCGCCCACTGCTGTGTCTCAGCCAATCAGGGGGGAAGAGTCCCAGACTGCTGAGGCTCTCATGCAACATCGCTGGATCAAGATGGGGCTCAGGTAAGTATTGGAGAAGGGCTGCTGCACACAGAATGTTACACATAGAATGCATTAAGATAAAAACACCTTCTGCCTTTACAACCACATTAAAAACACTTACAAAAATAGCAAACAGTAAAGCTTCCTAATGTTTTTATTTATTTATTTCAGGTACTTATATAGCGCTGTCAATTTACGTAGCGTTTAACATATACATTGTATATTCACATCAGTCCCTACCCTCAAGGAGCTTACAATCTAAGGTCCCTAACTCACATTCATACATATGCTAGGGCCAATTTAGACAGAATCTAATTTTTACCTACCATCATGTCTTTGGCATGTGGGAGGAAACCGGAGTACCCGGAGGAAACCCATGCAGGCACAGGGAGAACATGCAAACTCCAGGCAGGTAGTGTCGTAGTTGGGATTCGAACCAATGACCCTTTTGCTGCCAGGCAAAAGTGCTATCCAGTACACAACTGTGCCGCCCTAATACTGTGACATTCCCAGCTCACTACATCACTCACAGGCTCAGCTCCTCCCTCCTATACGCATTGTGCCCTGTGATTGGGCTTCCTCAGTTGAAGGGCTCTCTATGAATGAATAACATTCAACCTGGAGAGAAAATAGTGTAATAACATTTGATTTGCCACCATTCGCATTCGCACAGACCAAATGTACAGTATAGTTTCTTCGACAATTTTTTAAAATATAAATACACCTCTAGGTAACTGCCAAAGTGTTAGACTGCTCTAAGCCTTTTACACAACCCCTAAATTAATGGATTTTGGGTTTGCATACATTTGTGGAATTAATGTCGCAAATGCCTCCTCTGCAGTTGAAGGGCTGGTTCATACCAGCTATTGGGATGACAGCAGCATAGCTCCCAACTGTCCCTGATTTGGAATAAAGTCCCTCTGTCCCTCTTTCATCCTCATTTGTCCCTCATTTTGGTCTGATCTATATAGTTGTATATAAAATGCACTTTTTATCTTTCAAAAAATGTTTCCCAGTGCTAAAATGTGTTAAAAGTTCTAAATTGCTCCATATGTAACTTTCAAAAGCCAGTATAAAGGAATAGTAGTGGTAAAAAAAAATCACTTGTGGGTTTAACCAACCATTTTTTTTTTGTATAATTCTCCTTTAAGGGCGTGACAGGTGGTGTTGCTTACATACTTTTGATAATAGGTGTCCATATAGGGGGTATATTGTAGTGCTGATGTGCCAATTGCAGCACATCACACTGTTTTATTTTGTCTTTTAATCAAACTTTATTGAAATATCACACAGTCATTTTATTAAGTTCCATTGGCTGGAGCACAGTGCGAGGTTGTGGATTGCATCACACTATGCTGCGCTGAAAAAAAAGCAGTGCATGCAGTACTGTTTTTTGCGCGGTCATGCGACGTTGTACACAAACAAAATTTGTGTCCTTTTTTTCCCACAAATAGAGCTTTCTTTTGGTGGTATTTGATCTGTGTCATTTCTGATCACCGCTATTAACAAAAAAAGAGTGTCAATTTTGCAATAAAAAAACAATATTTCTTACTTTTTGCTAAAATACAAATCCAAAAAAAAATATATAAAAAAACTAATTTACTCATCAGTTTTGGCTGATATATATTCTTCCTCATATTTGTGGTATTGATTATTATTGATTGGTTTGTGCAAAAGTTGTCGCATATACAAACCATGAGAATTAATTTCTGGCGTTTTTACTATTATTGGTAAATTTGATTTTTATCGGGACTGCGATATTGCAGCGGACATGTCGGACATTTTTTACACTTTTTTGGGACCAATGGCATTTATACAGCGATCAGAAATTTAAATATCCACTGGTTATTGTGTGAATGTCATTGGCAGTGAAGGTGTTAACCTGCAGAGAGCATTGAAGGGGTTAACTGTGTTCCCTAGGCGTGTTCTAACTGTGAGGGGGCTGGGTTGGCAGGGACACCAGAGATCTAATTGATCCAGAGTACAGGGATCAGTAAATCTCTGATATGCCGCCTGTCAGAATGGGAAACCACTGTGTTTACATCAGTGGTTCCCCGTTCTGGCTCTGTCGCAGGGCATCGCGAGTCGCCGATGGACATCGAGTCCATCCAACCCGCAGCCCCACTCAGGGAGCGTGCGGCACTAAAGTGACAACTATAAGCGGCGATTCCCGGGACAGAGCCATGCTGTCGCCGCTTATAGTCGTAAGCCGGTCGGCAACTGGTTAAAAAAATAAAATAAAACATGTTAAGTGCATTTTTAAATGCAACGTGCATTTACATGTGCTCAATGCACACACTGCAGTGTGATTAGACCGCAAAAGTGACCCCATGACTGGTGAAGGTATGCATTAGTAAAATGTAGAGGTCTCATGCATTGCCCTATGTTCTTCTTCAGTCTCAGTTCAACTGTGCACTCCAGAAAACAAATCAATTCCTCACAGGTCAGTTTGCTTCCATGGGGGGGTCATAAGAGATGGTGAGTCACCCAACTACATTCTTGGCACAATCTGTAATCTGCAAATAACCCAAAGAGTATAATGAACATGTTACTCAATTCATCTTCTTAAAAAAAAAAAAAATCTCTGTGGCCAATTACCCATACTGCGGCTAATTCGTTTATAACCCCCTGCAAAGACCAAGTGAAGAACAAAGTTCAACCATCGGCAATGACATGTGTCTGCTGAGTGCGATTTTACATTTAGAAGCCACGGGAGAGCTGTAATCCATGGCACAAGAAAAAAAAAAAGGAACACTAACAGTTTAATCAAGAACTTTCCCAAGAAAATATTATTTTATATTATTTTATTTTTTCCTTTGAAGCCTAAACTTGATTAAATATTCTGGTCGCTGATGAAAGAAAAACAAATGTTTTGCAAACACGGGGAGGTTAATGTCACTTTCCAAGCTTTTTTGATAAGTGAATGGTAAAAAGATCTGAATTAAATTAGAAGTGTAGGCAAAACTTTCCTTTTCTAGTTTTGGATTAAGTGGGGAAGGGTTAAAGCAGTGGTTCTCAACTCCTGTCCTCAGGACCCACTAACAGGCCAGATTTTAAGTAATACTTTGGGAAGATGCAGACTAGAGTACTGCAATCACTGAGTAACAAATGATATCACCTGTGATGTAATTCAGTTTTCCTGCAAACCTGGCCTGTTGGTGGGTCCTGAGGACTGGAGTTGAGAACCACTGGGTTATGGCTTCTGGTTAACACTTAACACTTCTATTGGTGGGTGAGGAGTGCTGCAATAGATAGTCTTAAAAGCTTCTGCATTGGGAAGAAACCATAGTTTTATTGGTCAAAAAGTAGCATATTATAAACAGCCAGCTCGGTCCCAGGGTTCTCTAATGCCTTCGGGGCTAGAGCAAAAGCAGTACAGCAGTGATAATAGCATAAGCACTGGAGCGCTATACAGAATAAAAAAATGGTGGCATACACCTGGTACCACCTGAGTGTTGGCACCCAGTGTGGGCTGCACCCTCCTAAGTATACCACTTATGATACCGTCATCTAGTGTGCCGGACCCCAAGTTTTCTATCTTCTACATTTTAGAGAAGGAGAATCATTATTTAAATGTCCACATAGCTGTCTGGATGATATGGACATTTCCCATTGGTTATCCAGTAGTGGGAGCCTTTTTATGCTCCAGATGCCAACACTCAATACCCCCTAGCTAGCATCCATTGAAGGCCGCACCGTAGCTATGCCATTGATCATGTGGTTATGTGGCATGCTGGGTCCCAGTTTTCCTATCATCTGCATTTTAGAGAAGGAGGGTCTGTCTTTAGATGTCCACATAACTGGATGATATTGACACTTCCTATTGGCTGTCCAGTAGCAGGGGCCCTCTTATGCTCCAGATGCTGACACCCAGTACCCTCCTAAATATGCCACTAGTCATGTGATCATGTGGCATGCCGAGTCCCAAGGTTTTTATCTTCTGCATTTTAGAGAAGGAGGGTCTTCTTTAGATGTCCATGTTGCTGCTCCCCCCACTCCCGCCACTCGATAGGCCGCGATCCTCTCTCACTGCCATCCATGACAGTGAGAGATCCGGGTGCTGGGAGGAGGATGAGGTGGCAATGCTCTGCTGAATCTGGGGCTGCTAAAAGACACTGCTGCTGCCAGGGCCATTGCTTCTCCTCACAGCCGAACAGGAGGTGGCGGGTCCTGAGACCCATCCTAAAACTCCCGGCCAATGGGCCAATATTAATTCACTAATGTCACACAAGTGGGTAGGCATGGGTGCAGTGCTCTGCGCCCCAAGCCTACCCTTTTTTAAGTCAATTAGAGCCTCCGGCACTAATCACATGCTAAAAAAAAAATGTAATTGAAATCCATGCGTTCGGTGCCCTGCATAGAGATTAGGGACTGGGAGCATTGATTGGGGGGGCGATGCACCTGCACCCCTAAAGGATGGGCCACCACCCAATAACCTATGAGTGTTGCCATCCAAGGAGGGCCGCACCCTCCTAAGTATGTCCCTGGTCATATGGTGTGCCAGGTCCCAAGTTTTCTATCTTCTGCATTTATGAGAAGGAGGGTCTTTCTTTAGATGTCCATGTTGCTGCCAGGATATCAAGGACACTTCCTATTGGCTGTCCAGTAGCGGGGCCCTCTTAAGCTCCAGATGTGTGCACAATGCAATTACATCATTTGGAGGTCAGACGCTGTAATCACAGGTCTGAAATGGAGCACTTTGCTTCTACGTTCCCAACACATCTTACTAGTACTGGCCCAGGAGGAAAAGCCCCCTTGCTACCAAGCCCAGTCCTCCCTGGACCCAAACCCACTCACTGATACCCACCTTCCCCAAGCCCCCCTCCCCCACTCCGTTTCACCTCCAAAGTCGAGAGTTCAATGTGTGATATCCACATCCTATACCGTTGGCGCTTACACAGGGTTAAAGTGGAACTTTACTCTCGTAATCAAAATTAGCTATTTGTAATCCTTATATTAGTAAATGCATAGGAAAGTATCATTTAATTACCTGTTTTAACTATTTTTTTTTTACGCTTCTTCAAATGCTTCCTGTTTTTTGGCCAAAATGTTGTCATACATCCCAGAAGTCTTAATGGGCATTTTTTTCTTTCCTCTAGAGCATTGGTCTCCAAACTTTCAGACTTTAGGGGGGCTGGGCTGTGGCCACCATGAGTACAAAATGTCCTAGTATCAGTGGGAGTAAACAATCCTCCATCATTGGTGTCAGTGGGAGGAATTGTGCCTTATCATTGGGCCCCATTGTTGGTTTTATAGGGAGAAATTGTGCCCCATCATTAGTGTTACTGGGCCCCATTGTTGGTGTCATTGGCCCCATTGGTGTTTTTGGAAGGAATTGGGCCCCATCATTGATGTTATTGGACCCCATTGTTGGTGTCATTGGGAGGAACTGTGCCCCATTGTTGGTGTCGTTGGGAGGAATTGTGCCCTTCATTGGTGTCAGTGAATAAAACAGCACCCCAAGGGCTGGATAAAAGCAAGCAAAGGGCCGTATCTGGCCCCCGGGCAACAGTTTGGAGACCACTGATCTAGAGGAAGGGAGGAGGAGGAGTCTCAGCTAAGCAGGCCCTCCTGCCTGCATGTCTGAGCTAAGGGTAGAGGGATTCCAGGAAGGAAATGCTGCCCTTACTAAAAATGGCTGTAGCCACAAATGCTAAGGGGAGTTTTTCAAAGTGATTTCAAAACAGATTAAAGCCTGGAGATGGATGAATGGATGGATAGGTGAGTTTGCTTTGAATATTAAAAATTAAATAAATAGCATTTTCAGTTTGTGGTACTCAGGTACAGTTAAGGTCCGCTTAAATGTCTTCCTCTGATGACAATGTTCAGGCCTAGCACTGGCCTTTCAGTTCCAAGCACTGCATCCCAGGGGATGTCACATGTTCCTACATATCTTTAAGTACTGGGTATTTCCCAAGGGCTCTCATGGTGCACAGCAGTGGTAGTTAAAGAGCTACTAAGCCCACAACAGTAAAATCAGTCTGTATATGCAGTAAAGCATGCTTGTTATACTCACTGTGGAACCTAAGTGGTAAATCCTCCGGATTGTGTAAAAAGGCTGTTTTATACTGTCTGCTCTGATCCTCCCCTTCTTCCAAAATCCCCAATCTATCTGCTGTTAGAACAGAGCCTTTGGAATCACTCTGCACATGTGCAGTCTGGTGTGTATTGCTAGAGAGTTTTTTTTTTCTTGGGAGGGTGCATATGACCAGCACAGGGCCAATCAGCACTGTGCAGACTGAGGGTCAGAGGCCCTGCAGCCTCATATGACAGAGGAGAATGAAAACTCCTCCTACAAGCTTTAACCAGTCACAAGACTACTATATACTGCTGATAAGAAAAGGTATTTAGCAGTTTATATTTACTAAACTATTTCATTTCCATGTTCTGTGTACTGCGGGAGACCAGATATAGTGAATGCAGCCTCCTGAGTTTAGTAACACTTTAAGCACAACAAAGGTGATAATCAGAAGTGTGGAAAAAGTCCCTTACAAGAGAACACATTGCCTTTCCCTGAATATAGAAATATTTTAATCACATTTCCATTTTTTCTCATTACTTCCCCCTATTCAACAATGCTAAGTATGTAAAGCCAAGGGAAAAAAAATGACATGTCACAAAAGAAAACAGTTTCTGATGCCTCACCAAAGTCTTTGAGCCGAAACAGGATACTCTTCCCGTTAATAGGAAATCATAAGTATCTGCTGTAGTACAGAACGGCTTCCTGTCCTTTTAATTACACAAAGGAAACCGATTTAAGCAAAGAGGAAATTAACTATTTAAAAAACATTAAGAGTTACGTCCTATGTGATCGACTGCTTTAACTTCTTGCAGGAAATTGTCCATTACTAAATAGTTTCTTTGCAAAAGTTCAGCTATGTGTAGTACAGTCAACAAGACACATTAGCATAAAGTGGACTATCAGATAGATTTTTTTTCACGATTAGTGTATGACTGTCAGATAAAAGAGTAACACTTTCTGGTTGAATATTCGCTATTTTCCCACTGATTCTCCTCCCGGCCAATCAGATAGCGGGTCTGAGACACGTTTCCCGATTGGCCGAAGGAGAAGCGTTCCGATTGGCCGTCGAAGAGGAAGGAGGAGACGGAAAGTCAGCATCTACAAGTACAATAGCATTGGACTTTTAATTATAGGATATTATTAAGGATACTCACCGGTCCAACGCTGCCCTCGCCCAAACTGGTTCTTTTTGGGTTTCCAGTGCCGGCATGTTTACTGTGGGCAGCCAGCTGTGATTCCTTGCAGCTTCACAGCCAGCTGCCCACTGAGCAAGCGCGATTCACGCTTTGTGAGTGGTCCGGCAGTCTTCTGGGACCTGCGAAGTGTTCCAGAAGGTTGTGGGTAGGGAGGGGGGAGAGGAGAACTTCAGGTGAATCAGCCGCATCGTTTCATCCAGAAGTGGGGGCAGGTACCTGTCAAAATCAGGTATCCATTGCACCCCCCCAAAAAATGCCAAAAATAGAAGAGGAGGGGTTGAACTTTATGAAATTATGTTTTCATGTGAGTTCTGCCTGACTGCTGGCCATTTCTTTCCATAACCTCCTGGGCTTCCTGCATGCTTTGCAGCTTCTCCTCTGCTGTTTATTTAAATTTTCTAAGGACTACATATCCCATTGTACCTTGCTGCTTGTAAGAAGTGATTCCTGTACCGCCTCTGCCTCCTGAAACTCCTCCTCTCAGCACCTCTGTAGTTTAGAAGGCAGGCTCTGTGAAATGCGTGACACAGCAGTGCTACTCGCAGAGCATAGTGACTACGTCACAGAATTCAGAATTCAAGGAATTTCATGTGTGGGGATCTTCACAGAGTAAGTTTACAAACTTCAAGATTGTTCAGCATAATAGGAGTAGGCTGGAAATAATGAAAATACAATGTGGAAATGAATATATGATATTACATTTTGACTCAAGATACACTTGTACACAATGTAAAGTTACCAAGAGTTCCACTTTAAATATAATTCCTCATCAACAGGAAGTGAGTGAAATCTCTCCAAATGAGGGAAATTCTCTCTTAGTTGTAACAGCCACAAGTGCCTTCATTGGATGATTCCAATCTATTACTGTTATGATGACAACTCAAAACTTGGGATTTTCTCTTCACCTTCAGTTTGCTTTGAGTTACTTACCCTTCCCTACTCTATCCCAAAAATAAAAAGTCTTGGGCATTACATAAGTGAGTCTAAAGGCAGACTTTTTTTATTATCTTAATGCATTCTATGCATTAAGGTTAAAAAAAAAACCTTCTGTGTGCAGCCCCTCTCAGCCACCTTAATACTTACCTGAGCCCCATCTCAATCCAGCAATGTCCACGAGTGTCTCTGCCATCCGGGACTCTCCCTTCTGATTGGCTGAAACTGTATTACTGCAGCTAATTTCTGCAATATATGCACTTTCCCATTTTTATACGTTGTAGTACAGTAAAATACAGTACTTCTTTTGTTTGTATTGGTATGACACAAAAAAGTCGACAAAGCAAAAGTCAAACCTGACACATTTCACACAAAACTCCAAAAATGGACTGGCCAAAATTATTGTCACTGTCTCAAAATTGTAAGAAATAATTGCATTCCAGGTTTGTGATGCTCCTGCAATTTGTCTCTTTGGCGTGGGATCCCTCTGGGTCTTACTTACCATTGTACCATGGCATTGGTTTCATGCTGTGAACCTATATTGTGACTATGTTTTTATCTACTTCTATTAAATTGCTCTTGGGATAATGCACTAGGCTGGTGATGTTTTGTTTTTTACAGTTGTACTGAGAACCCAGCCCACACAGACTTGTGCAGACACTCCCCGCTGCACGGCCTTTCACTGGGAAGACCAGTGTGATGCCATTTCTCCTCCCCGAGCTCCTCATGCAGCTGAGCACAGAGGGTATGTGATCACTTATGAAAAAAGGGAAAACATTTATTTATGATGTATTTTTATAAATATTCATAAATGTTTTGCCATTTCCCATTCTTTTTCAAACTGAATGTGTTGTTTTACAAAGTGAAAATTTACATAATTGTTAAGAATGCTTTTAGCACTTCCTCCTCTTCCCTCAAAGATTGGATGGATCATATGGCAACCACTCTAAGGCCTGGTTAACACCTATGCATTTTTTAGTGCGTTTTCAATTTTGCAGAAACACACTACAGTCCAGTTAACATGGTTTCCTATGGGTCATGTTCACATCTGTGCAGTTTCTGTTTTTTGGTTCCATAGACTTCAATGGATCAAAAACGTGTATTGAACAACGCAAAATGCGCCTGGAATATGCACAAGTGGGTCATCTACCAGCATCGGGGATGCCCGGCTAAATGTGACAAGATCGGGGGGCTGATTTGATGTTCCTGGCCTAGCACCAGTTGACCTGATCATAGATCAATTGCTAGGTTAACCCTATTTCTTATTTTTATCCACTGGTATATATTCTTTGTATGGCTCGGCTGAGGGGGACATGCTATGTATACATGTATGCAACAGTGGACAGTGGCTGGCTGGCGGGACTTAACCAGTTCCCCACCGCGCGCCGTGTTTTCACGGCGGCAGTGGGGGAGCGCTGCGCGAATCGCCGTAAATAAGCAGCGATTCGCATTTGGCCACCAGGGGGCGCACGCCCGCCGCACTCCTGGGGAGTGTGCCCGCGGCTCGGGCGGACCCGATGTCCGCCGGCGAGCCGCGATGAGCGGCTACAGAGAAAGAACTGGGAACCGCCGATGTAAACACGGCGGTTCCCCGCCCTGTCAGTGGGGCATGAGAGATCTACTGATCCCTGTCACTGGGATCAGTTAGATCTCTCATGCCCATGTTAGCCTAACCCCCCCACAGTAAGAACACACCCAGGGAACACTATTAACCCCTTCACTGCCCCCTGCAGGTTAACCCCTTCATTGCCAATGACATTTATACAGTAATCAGTGGACATTTAAATTTCTGATCGCTGAATAAATGTCATTGGTCCCAAAAAAGTGTCAAAATGTTCCGACATGTCCGCCCCAATATCGCATTACCGCTAAAAATCGCTTGTTTGGGTACAACGTCGCACGACCGCGCAATTGTCAGTTTAAGCGACGTAGTGCCGAATCGCAAAAAGTGCTCTGGTCCTAAAGTGGGAAATTCTTCTGGGGCTGAAGTGGTTAAGTGGCCTTGTGGGCTGGTATAGGCTTGGGATGGCACTTCACTAAACCGTATTATTGTACTAGTTGTATCTTCGTGAACTGATACAGCAGTTTCTATTTTTGCCATACTATATTTTCGGAACCTGCATGTCTGTAAGTTGGACATTGCTTAATAAAGCTTTCTTTTGACATAGAATGAATTAAGATAAAAAAAAGCCTTCTGCCTTTACAACTCATTTAAGTGTACCTGCCACAGATAAATGGCAGGTCCACTTCCCTGCTGGGTAGGGCTGTGCTGTATGGCAAAGCTCTGTACATTTAGGGGCAGGATGGGCAGAAATTTGAATCCCAGGTATGTACTGTATTACATCTATGTATTTAGCTGTTTGCCTGGAATTCGGCTTTAATAATAAACTTTAGCCAATAAAGGATAAGCTTTCCAGGAGGAGGTCAGTAATAGCAGCATTCCTATTGGTCTCACAAATTGCCTAAAGAAAAAAATGCAACTAAAAAAGCAACGACTACTTTTTTTAGTAGCATAGAAAGCTCTCCATGGAATAAATGTCTATTTTATTTGTTATATACACAGTATTTCTATCAGCTATTACACATTCCTGTATCTGCAGAGGGAAAAACCTTTCTACAAAGCAGGTGGAAATTTCTAAGATAAATATACAGATTTTCCACTAAATACATACGAAAAAATGTACCAGTTGCATGCACCTTATGCTGAAAGAAGATAAATTCCTCTTCCATACATCTGCCACTCGTGACTAATGGTCATTTATAACTCCTGAAATAAAAACATCTCGGATGTTCTTTGAAGTCTTCCAGTTCAAGAAAAAGACTGTTTTCTCAAGTAACTTAGTGGTTCGGTTTTACTGAAAAGCTGGTTTGTCGTTTCCAGTTTCAATTTTTTTTTTCCCCCTCAGATCAACCAAATGATCCGCTATCTGAACCTGTATTTACAGATCTGGTCTATCATGAGGAGATAGAATATACACTACAGAAGGTAGCAGAAAGTTTCGCACCAGATGTGTGAAAAGGTCACAGTTTTTGCTCATTTAACTTTCCAAAGCATTCCCAAACTTCTGTTCAAAGTTGTGGGAAACATGGGAAAATTGCACCCCGTAGAAGCACATTTTTTGCTCTATATTTTTGTACGTGGGAAGAACCGCATTTTTTCTTCTTTATTCTTTTCAGGGCGAGTGTTCATATACTGTAGAACTTTCATATTTGTCCCGAGGAGTGAGGTTTCTCCAAGTGGAAGCACTTTCTTTAACCAGTTCAATACTGCCCACTTTCACCCCCTTCATGCCTAGGCCACTTTTCAGCTTTCAGCGCTGTCACACTTTGAATGACAATTGCGCGGTCATTCTATGCTTTAACCAAACACAATTTTTATCATTTTTTGAGACTGCACTGAGAGGCTGCACTGATGGGCACTAATATGCAGCACTGATAGGCAGCCTTTAGGGGCACTAATAGGCGGCACTGATGGGCACTGATAGGTGGCACTGATGAGGAGGCACTGACAGGCACCACTGATGGGCATTGAAAGGCAGGGCTGATGGGCACTGATTGGCATCACTGATGGGCACAGATGAGGCAGCACTGATGGGCACTGATATGCAGCACTGATGGGCAGCCTTTATGAGCACTGATAGGTGGAATTGACAGGCATCACTGATGGGCTATGAAAGGCAGGACTGATGGGCACTGATTGGCATCACTGATGGGCACTGATTGGTATCACTGGTGGGCATTGACAGGCATCGCTGATGGGACTGCATTAATAATTATTAGTGCAGACACCCCCCACCCCCGTCAGAAGAGCCGCTTATTGGCTCTCCTCTACTCACGCCCTGTCAGCATGAATAGAGGAATGCCAATAACCAGCACTTCCCTTTTACACTGTGATCAGCTGTGATTGGACACAGTTAATCACATGGTAAAGAGCCTATGTCATAGGCTCTTTGTCATGATCGGAGATGCGGCATGTCAGAGCAACACACCACACCACCGATCGCTACACACCCTTGGGGGCGCACATGAGCCGCATGTTGTGAAGGATGTCATATAATGGCCAGTCACCACAAAAACATGTGTGTTTTCCAACAGGATTGCGGCCTGCGGCCTAAGACAAGTAATCCAACAGGCTGACTTTACACAGTCCCCCGCGAGCTGTAGTGTTGCCTAGTTGCAGTGAGCGACCAGCAGAACCAGGGTACCAGCGCCTGAGTTTATTCCAAATTCAGTGGCATCTGCAGAGTAAGGGCCGGTCGATCTGGAGAGAACTGCGGGGAGAGCAGTAGAAGCCATTTTCCTCAAAGCAAAGAGCAAGCAGATACCATCAGTTCCAGCGTCACCAGCTCAACCTGAACAGCCGGACCGCTTTCTGTGATCAAATGATCGGTGTGGTGAGCAGGCAGAAACCTACCTCCTGAATATACTCAGTTGTTTCTATATCTCTTCTGTTAGTACAGCTTTCCTAGTGGAATACAATAACCTGTGCACAGGCCCACCTTTAACATATCCTGGAGTCAGTAATCACTACCAAGGTTTTCTTCTAAAGTTTATTCAAGCTTGCATATTTGTGCCCTATCCCAGGGATCAGTGGACACAGTTATATAGGTACCTAACTTTGGAATTAATTAAAGCCGGCAGGAGATTAGACTGAACTGTAGCATTAGGATCCTTGTCATTGCAGTGACCATTTCTCAATTGACTAAATTCAAAGTAAATTCTTCAAAGGAACTCTCTGAACAAGAGCAGGATAATTCAGTTAAACCATTGTTGTTGGTTAATGATACTTGGTTTGTCATACAGTGAAATATTATAAAGCTATAATAACCTTGGTTGAGCCCCATTGAACAATATTAATTTATCTGAGGGTCATTTGCTTAAATTATAATTCAGTGAGTCCTGATATAATTCAGTGAGTCCTTTACTCAATTCCTCTACATCTTATTTGTCACATCATCCTTTTGACCACCAGATATCTGATTAAGCTCTACGGGAGGATTTAAAATATATATGTATTTCCTGGATATTGTTATCTAACCGTTAATAAGGAGTGGTGAATATATTTATTCATTAATCTGTTCTTCATAAAAGTGTGTATCAGAATTTTCTGTTTGATATTCTTTGTTTATCAAACAAGTTGTTTACTGTTGCTTTAAGAAACAAGTTTAACTCTGGGAGCTATAGCAATAGCTTTTATAAGTAAATTATTTGAAACTTAAATATTGTGGTGGTCTCTATTAATATTTAAGTGTTAAGACTTGATCATTTGCACCAAAATGAGTGAACCGAGAGTATCAGGGGCGGTGGAGGATGCTAGAAGTGGGAAGGACCAAGGGGGAATCGATTTTTCAAGCGACCCACAAGGGGGCAGCGCTACATTTGGGGGCTTGTCTGGGATTCCCCCTACGCTGAACCTCAGAAGGTCTGAAGAACTCCTTTCCAGTCAAATGGGCTCAGCTACTGCCACCAAGTGGATGCAGGAAGAATGGAGCAGCTTGGAGTTGTCTAGCATACTGAAGTTACCTGGAGTGGGGTGGAGTGAAAGGGTTGTACGATTAATGCTAAGGGGAACCTTCCCCAATCAAGGATCTTATGTTGTGGATTTAAAGACTGAGTATGACAAAGACAAAACTCATGCCTTAGTAGAATGGAGGGAAAGTGTTTCATTGAGTCTTTGGGAGGAAACTGTGACCCTGGCCTAAGGATTGGAGGCTTAGACTGTACCACTGCAAATGGAAGAAGGATCAGAGTTAGAAGCAATCTTGAGTGCCCTTGAGAAGTCCTATTTGGAGGAAAAAGGGGCGGAGGCTACTCTCAAGGGATTGCCACCTGCTTCATTCTACATGGATATGGGTAGGCTTGTAGAAAGTCTGATCAAGAGCAACAACATTACAGCTCACCAGGGCTACCGAAAGTTACACTCCTTTTCAGGTCGCACACCCACTCCAGAACGAGAGGAAGACTTTGACAGCTGGATGGATCAGGCCATTCAAGCAGTGGAAGAGTGGAATGTGCCCGAAGCTGTTAAAAGACAAAGGATAAGTGAGAGTCTAAGGAGCCCCGCAGTGGATGTGATCCGAAGCCTAAAGAGGGGAAAGCCAGAATGCATTGCTATAGATTATATAGAAGTCCTGTGAACCATTTATGGGAGGATGGAGAAAATTCCTGATCTTATGTACAAGTTTGAAAATACCCATCAGTGCATATGTCGTCCGAGTTGATAGAGTTTTGCATCAAATTATCCTGAAGAAAGGGATTGACCCTAAAGAAGCTGATAAAGCAAGGTGAGAAAGGATCCTACAAGGGGCAAGACCAAATCATCCTATTGTTTTAAGACTGTTGTTGAAAGGAATATAGATTGCACCCACTTATCCTGAATTTATGAAGATTGTAAGAGAAGAAGAGGCTTTATTGGATGAAAAAAACAAGGGTGTCCCAGAGGGGCTAATGTCACTTTGAAAGCTGGAAAAGTGACCACTCAACAAGTGCAAATTGAGTCAGTAATGTTTGAAGTTGTAAAGAAGGGTAAAAGAACCCCATAAAATAGAGATGGGACTTTAATGGTGCTGGTCAAACCCAACTTCCGAAAGAACATATCTCTAGACGTAGTTTTTCATAAAAATTAACATTTATTGATACATGTTAAAAAGTTTTGCCCAATTGGGCTATACACAGTCGGGCATCATTACAAAAATCACCCCATAAGCACATGGTATATACATATATGACCAGAGGTAAGTACTCTCCCTTTCTTTTATGGGTATGTCACGTGATACATTCAATACCCGAAGGAGAGTAGTAGATGGTATAGGTTGAAAGCACAGAGATGTACAGTAATGGCTCTTTCTTAACGTGTTTCGCCCGGGAAAGGAGCCATTACTGTACTGTTACTGTCCTATTTGAAATCCTGTATCCTAGAATTTCTTAATGTCAATACAAAAGGAATCTAAAAACAATCATTAACCAGCAATAATTTCTTTGTATTTTATCTTAATGGTGTCATCTTATATTAAGTCTCAAATTACCTTATTGCACAAAAAAGGAGAGTACTTAGCCCATGCCGTGGAATGCAGAGATGCTGAGGCCTTTAAAATATGCCCTATAAGGACTTGTTATTGGAATCAAATTCCAGACCAGTGAGGTTAATTGTCTCAAATGTACAAAAATACTGGGTGCATATAGATGGCGGCACTGGAGCCCGGAGAGGGAAGATGGTGTCAAGTATTATGTGCTTCTGCACTAAAAGACGCGTCCAATTTGGCGTCCGCAAATTCAAGAGTACAGAGACTATTAAACAGATACAAGGTAATAGTGAGTATTCAATATATTACAGCCATCTATCAATGACAGAAGGTAGGCGAATTGACAATACTACTCACATATGTCTAGTAGTGCCTGATTTATCATATTCCCCAGGGCTTTAAGGAGTCTGTGATGTTCACAATTGAAGGGACCGCGGTAATGCACCAGCATGGGGGGAGATATGTCCCTGAATAAAAAGATGAGAAAAGGAAAGACAGAGGTCCCAATATAATAAGCTTATTTGTCATATGTAGGAGAGATAATGGCTGATTATCAGCCGCATCCCCCCCATCAGTTTAGAAAGGCAGAAGGTTCTCACCTTGAAAGACAATCGTGCCCATTCCCTGGGTACGAACTCTCCTCCAGCGCTACTAAGCCGGGACACCCAGACCCCGATCCGACGGCCTCAAATAGGGCCGTTTGGTGCCAAAGAATGCCAGACTCCCAAGCGCCCAAGTTGCTCGTCATCCAAACGCGCCAAAGACACATGGGCTGGATTCCGGTCATTTTGGCGCCAAGGAGTCACAGACAAGTGGAGACACATGGGTTATGTTAGGGAGCATACGCTGACCCTCCATATCATCAAATGTCTGAGGGCTAACTACTGCGCATGCCCCCAAGTGCAGAACTCCTGTCAGTGGCGGCTGGTGCTCAAATTTTTTGGGTGTGCAATCAAATTGAAAAATTAAACTGTTAGTAATGCAGCACTGTAAATAGCCATTTATCAGGTGATTATTTATCATTACTGGTGGATAAAATATTGAAAATTGTAATGTTTAGGTCAACTATCTAACAAATCTATAGCAGCAACAAATATGTGTAAGAATCGCATAAATCTATAGCAGCAACAAACATGTGCAAGAATCGCATAAATCTATAGCAGCAACAAACGTGCAAGAATCGCATAAATCTATAGCAGCAACAAACATGTGCAAGAATCACATACATTTATAGCAGCAACAAACATGTGCAAGAATGGTATAAATCTATAGCAGCAACAAACATGTGCAAGAATCGCATAAATCTATAGAAGCAACAAACGTGCAAGAATCGCATAAATCTATAGCAAAAACAGATATGTGCATTAATCGCATAAATCTATAGCAGCAACAAATATGTGCAAGAATTGCATATTCGCTAGTGTCACACTTACTCTCCTCCCGGCCAATCAGGAAGCGGGCCCGTTTCCTGATTAGCCGAAAGGAGAAGCTATGCTGGCGGCTGGGAGGAGACGAGACGCAGGGGGAGCTAGCTGGCCGCCTAGCCATCGCCTGGAGGGAAGCCCGAGGAGAAGCTGGCCGCCAGGAGGAGGAGGGAGGAGTTGCAGGGGAAGCCGGTCGCCTGGAGGGAACAAGTAAGTGTCGTGGCCAGGTGACATACCGACTGGGGGGTGGCTGGCTGTGCACCGTTTGCCGCCCCGCCCCCCAAAAAAAAATATCACCGGCCACCACTGAGCACAAGCATGAATATTTATATATGGGAAGATAGATATATCAATATATGTAATATATATTTTAGATTATATAATATTATAAAATGATAATGTGATGAAACAACTACCAAAATATAGAAAACTGGTCTGGTTCTGAAGAGACAACAAACATATAAACTAAAGAACACACAAATATATGTGAAAATAATGTGGATCTGAACTGTTATTCTGCTTTAAAAATAAGGCATTTAAGTACAAAATTCTCTTTATACATAGTGATCCATTACAGGAATATTGCACCAAAAACAATACAACTGTTTCGGTTGAAGCTGTGAATTTAACCACTTAAGGACCGGAAGGATTTCCAGCTTTAGGACCGGAGCCCTTTTTGCGATTCGGCGCTGCGTCGCTTTAACTGACAATTGCGCGGTCGTGCGGCGTTGTACCCAAACGAAATTGGCGTCCTTTTTTCCCCACAAATAGAGCTTTCTTTTGGTGGTATTTGATCG
>BLSH010230596.1:177511-193076 GCA_018402905.1 Glandirana rugosa
GAAACTACCCGACCTCTGTCTATGAGCCAATTAGACTACCTAACCATTTTCCATGAACCCATGAGACTACCCACCTGCCCACCTGAGTACCCAAGTACCTGTCACCTGCCCATCAGAGTACCCGAGTACCTCTCACCAGCCCATCAGAGTACCCGAGTACCTGTGACCTGCCTTTCAGATTACACGAGTACCTGTCACCAACCCATCTAAGTAACCGAGTACCTATCTGCAGCCCATCAGAGTACCCAAGTACCTTTTACCAATCCATCAGATTAACCGAGTATCTGTCTCCAGCCCATCAAAGTACCCAAGTACCTATCTGCAGCCCATCCAAATGCCTGAGTACCTATCTGCAGCCCATTAGAGTACCCGAGTACCTATCTGCAGCCCATGCCTCATAGAATATACTTCGGGTGTTTGCTTTCCAAAATGGGGTCATTTTGGGGGTAATTCCACTGTCCTGGTGCCCCGGGGCCTTCAAAAGTGTGATAGGTATGAATGAAATTTTATGTGTAATTTATGCTCCTAGAACGCCTGACGGTGCTCCCTGCATGTTCAGCCTCTGTATGTGGCCAGGGTGTGAAAAAGTCTCACACATGTGGTATCGCCATACTCGGGACGAGTAGCAGAATATATTTTGGGGGGTAATTTTTGCTATGTACATGCTATGTGTTAGAAATATCTCATAAATTGACCACTTTGTGTAAAAATAAAAGCGTTTTCATTTTCTTTCCACGTTTTTCCAAGACTTGTAAAAAAAAATGAACCATTCAAAAGATTCATAATGCCTCATAGATTATACGTTTGGGTGTTTGCTTTCCAAAATGGGGTCATTTTGTGGGTAATTCCATTGTCCTGGTGCTCCAGGGCCTTCAAAAGTGTAATAGGTCGTTAGGAAATTAGATGTGAAAATTCTGCTCCTAGAATGCATGCCGGTGCTCCCTGCATGTTGGACCTCTCTATGTGGTCAGGCTGTGAAAAATCCTCACACATGTGGTATCGCCATACTCGGGACGAGTAGCAGAATGTATCTTGGGGTGCAATTGGAAGTATGCATATGCTGTGTGTGAGAAATAACTTGTTGTTTTGATAATTTTGTGCAAAAAAAAAAAAAAAAAATTCGTAATTTTCCAAAGAATTGTGGGAAAAAAGTACAACTTCAAAAAACTCGCCATGCCTCTTACTAAATACCTTGGAATGTCTACTTTTCAAAAAGGGGTAATTTGGGGGGTATTTGTACTTTCCCGACATTTCAGGGCCTCACAAAATGGCCATCAGTGCATCAGGTGTGATCAATTTTCAATGATTTGCACCATAGTTTGTAGACTCTATAACTTTCACACAGACCAAATAATATAAACTTATTTGAGTTATTTTTACCAAAGATAGGTAGCAGTATAGGTTTTGGCCAAAATGTATGTACAAAAATTACTTATTTGCAAAATTTTATCACAGAAACTAAAAAAAAGTGTTTTTTTTTTCAAAATTTTCGCACTTTTTTCAATTATGTCGCAAAAAATAAAAAACCCAGAGGTTCTTAAATACCACCAAAAGAAAGCTCTATTTGTGTGAAAAAAATGATACAAATTTTGTTTGGATGCAGTGTAGCATGAGAGAGTAATTGAGATACAAAGTGTGAGAGCGCTGAAAGCTGAAAATTGGTCTGGGCAGGAAGGGGGTATAAACGTCCTGTATTGAAGTGGTTAACATCTCATTAGGTTATGTGGAGCGATTAAGAAAGAATTTAAAGCAAGCATATGAAGCTGCCAGAAAACATGCTATTACTCGGAAGGCAAGGAATAAAAAGAATTTTGATCTTCGGGTGAAAGTTCAGGAACTACAACCAGGGGCAGAATGCTTGTTAGGAAAATGGACTTCCTGGCCGTTTTAGGCTTCCCGTGTCCGTTCGCGTCCGTGTGCGTGCACGCTAATGGCGCCAATAGCGCCCATTTAAGCAGGACAGCACACCAGGAAGCAAGTGCTGTCCGTTCTACAGCATTTGAGTGTTCCTGAAGCAACCTGCGATCCTGATTGTTTGTTCCTGTGACCCTGCTATTGATCTCCGCCTGCACCAACCCCGGCTTCCACGACCACTCTTCTGCCTGCTCCCTTGTACCTCGCTGCCCGCTTGTTAACGAACTCTGCTTGTCCCAGACTACTCTTCAGCCTGACCCATCTGTACTGTTCTGCCAGCCCATTACCGACCCGGCCTGCATCACTATGCTTCAGCTTGCAGGAGCACCACACGGGCCAGCACACCACCACCTGTGACCCAGTCCGACCCTCGTGCCTCCCTGCACTCCGAGCTCCCTGTCTACACTACCAGGGGTTCAGGAATCAGGGTCGTAAGAGAGGTTTCCCACTGCATAAGTCATACTCCACCACCAGGTACGTGAGAGCAATGGATAGCCAGATAGAGTCTGCACAGGGGCCCTCTCCAACGGAGGAGCTATGCATTCACTTGACTGGGCTGACTCAAGCCATAAAGGACTTATAAGAAGGGTACACCTGAATGGAAAGCCAAGTCCAGGAACTTTCCATGATGGCTGCATCAAGCTCTGACCAGCTTATCGTCACCCTGCCTACTGAGCCAGAGGTACCATTACCTGAACGATTCTCAGGGGACCACAGGAAGTTTCGGGGTTTTCGCTGCGCCTGTGAACTGTATTTCGTGCTGCAACCCCGCATTTTTTCCTTGGAAGTCACTAAAGTGGGAATGGTTATCTCTCTCTTACGAAGTGAACCTCAGGTGTGGGCCCACCGTCTCCTGGAACAGAAAGCCCCTGAAACAGTTGGCCTGCGCCTCTTTTTCCGGGCCATGGCATTAATCTATGAGGACACCCACGTGGCCGCAACTGCGGAGACAGCTCTCCATGCCCTCCAGCAGGTCCAACACACGGCGGAAGACTACACTGCAGAGTTCGGGTGCTGGGGTGCTGACCCAGCCTGGAATGACGCGGCCCTCCGCTATCAATTCTGGTTGGGCCTGTCCGAGCCACTGAAGGATGAATTGGCTCAAGTGGGGAAACCCCAGTCCCTTGAGGCTCTGATTGACCTGGTCATCCAGGTTGACTGCCGCGTTGAACGCAGGGCCGAGCGATCTGCAGGGAACCTGCCGGAACCCATGTCTACTATGCGTCTACGCACACCGGTTATCCCCCAAGAAAGACACAAACATCTCAGCCTCAACCTATGCCTGTACTGTGGAGGTTCTTCGCATCGTGTCAGGTCATGCCCAGCGAAGGGTCCCACCTCCCCCGAGGAAGTGGTCCTGTCTTTACCGACCGGACAACCCACCTGGTGCTTCCTCTGTCTCTCCAACTCGCCACCGGGAGCATCCAAGTTTCAGCCATCCTGGACTCGATTTGTAGACCTATCCTTTGCTGCACAGCACCAGATTCCCCTTAAACCCAAGGCACACCGGATGGTCATCCGCATCCAGATCACCCCTCAAATCGGGTACAGTTACCCACGACACCATTCCCCTCCTTGCTAAGACGGTCACTGGCCATTCCGAGTACCTGCTCCTAGATGTATCCCCGCTCTACCCAGTCATTCTCGGCCTCCCATGGCTGCAGGCACACTGCCCCGACATTAACTGGATCACAGGGGACGTTCAGTTCCCTTCCTTCTACTGCTGGCATCACTGCCTACAGCAACCCCAGGATCCTTCTCCCTCTGTCTTATGTCTTGATCCCCACCCTGACCAGGAAACCCAATATGCATTTCCGCCAGCTTATCACGATTTCCTGGACGTATTTAGCAAGAAGGGGACAAACAAGTTGCCTCCTCACTGGGCCTACGATTGCCCGATTGAACTGTTGCCAGGTGCAGAAATACCTTTCGGCCGGATTTACCCACTCTCTGAGGGGGAGCTAAAGGCCCTCAAGGCCTATCTAGATGAAAATCTAGAGAAGGGTTTTATCTGGCCATCCATGTCCCCTGCTGGAGCAGGAATATTCTTTGTTGAGAAAAAAGACCGGTCTCTGAGACCATGCATAGACTACCGGGACCTCAACAAGATAACCATCAAAAACCGCTATCCCTTACCCCTGGTACCCGAGCGGTTCCAGCGACTGGGCACTGCTACTATTTTTTCCAAGTTAGATCTCCGTGGGGCATATAACCTTATTCATTCGCGAGGGTGAC
Organism: Glandirana rugosa; assembly: GCA_018402905.1. Lineage (NCBI taxonomy): Eukaryota > Metazoa > Chordata > Amphibia > Anura > Ranidae > Glandirana > Glandirana rugosa. The sequence continues at coordinate 181,661 of BLSH010230596.1, forward strand.
GAATAGAAGACTGCTTTCAGAACGAGATTCGAGCACTATGAATACCTTATGATGCCCTTCGGGCTCTGCAACGCCCTGGCCACCTTCCAGCACCTGGTGAACGATGTGTTCAGGGACTATCTAGACCAGTTTGTCATAATCTATTTGGATGATGTTTTTATCTTTTCCTCATCCCTGGAAGAACACCGCAGGCACGTCAATTGTGTCCTGGGGCGCCTGCGACAACATGGACTATACGTAAAAGCCGACAAATGCATGTTTGAATGTTCCAGCATCCCTTTCTTAGGCCTAATCATCTCAGTCTCAGGGGTCACTATGGATCCACAAAAGGTCACTGCCATCCTGGACTGGCCCGCATCAGTGGACAAGAAAGGGGTGCAACGATTCGTAGGCTTTGCAAACTTTTATCGCAAGTTTATTAAGGGGTTTTCCGCTGTGATAACCCCTATCACTCAGCTGACAAAGCAAGACTCCCTTTTCCGGTGGACTCCTGAGGCTCATGAGGCCTTCCTAACGCTCAAGAAGCTGTTTACTTCTGCTCCTGTCCTGAAGCATCCGGATCCTATATCTTGGAGGTGGATGCCTCAGAGACCGCGGTGGGGGCGGTTCTGTCCCAGAGATGAGGCCCCAAGGCTTCCTTTCACCCCATCGCATTCTTTTCCCGGAAGCTCTCGCCACCAGAAACCAACTATGATGTTGGAGATCGAGAGCTGTTGGCTATTATGCCCGCCTTAGAGGAATGGCGGTATTTGTTGGAGGGAGCCGCACATCCTGTTCTGGTCTTCACGGACCACAAGAACCTTGAGTACCTCCAGACTGCAAAGAGACTCAAACCCCGTCAGGCACTATGGGCACTCTTTTTCTCAAGGTTCCAACTCCACATTACTTACAGGCCTGGGTCGAAGAATACTAAACCAGACGCTCTATCCAGGATGTTCAATGGCTCTGAAAGCCACCAGACACCATCCTTTCATCCCAGAGCTTCTTGTTATCCCAAGAGGACCTGCTATCCTGACTCAGACAGGCTTTAACCTATGTCACCATGCCCCCTGACCCTCAACTGGTACTGAAAGATGGGCTGTGGTGGTACCGTGACAGGATCTTCATCCCCGAGGAGCTACGCCTGACCATCTTTGAACTGTGCCATGACCATCAATTGGCAGGCCACTTCGGTAGTCGCAAGACATTTGAGCTAGTGTCTCGCTCCTTTTGGTGGCCCTCTGCTGACGAGGACTGTAAAAAATACATCAGTGCCTGTCCAGTCTGCGCCCGCAACAAGACAAGCAGGGCCAAGGCCTGGGGTTTACTAAACCCACTTCCCATTCCTGGCCGCCCATGGTCCCACATATCCATGGACTTTATAGTCAAATTGCCTCCCTCGGCTGGCTTCAATTCCATCTTTGTGGTCGTGGACCGCCTCACGAAAATGGCCCATTTTATACCCATGAAGGGTACCCTGTCTGCTACTGAAACAGCAACAGCCTTCATCAAGGAGATTGTCCGTCTCCATGGAGTCCCCACCAATATAGTCTCTGATCGTGGAGTACAATTCACGTCTTGGGTTTGGAAGGCCATATGCTTGGGTTTGGGGATTGAACTATCATTCTCGTCTGCTTACCATCCGCAGACGAATGGCCAGACTGAAAGAACTAACCAAACCCTGGAGCAGTACCTCCATTGTTACTCCTCCTTCTCCCAGGATGATTGGGTCTCACTAGTCCCGGTAGCCGAATTCGCCTACAATAACACGGTGCATTCGGCCACTAAACAATCTCCGTTTTGGGCGAATCTTGGCTACCATCCTACCTTCCTACCCAGCGTGAGTCCAGAAAGTTCAGTACCAGCGGCCCAAAGCATCACAGAATTCCTTGTAAAAAACAACCAATTGCTACAGGAGACACTTTCCCGGACCCAGGAGCTCAACAAGAAGGCCTTTGACAAAGGGAAGCAAGGGTAATTGGACCTGCAACCAGGCGACCGAGTTTGGTTGGCAACCAAAAACCTAAAACTTTCCTGCCCCTCCAAGAAATTAGGACCAAAGTTCATAGGACCTTTTCCCGTGAAGAAAAGAATCAACCAGGTGGCATACGAGCTGGTCCTTCCTCCATCCATGCGAGTTCATCCGGTGTTCCATGTCATGCTACTTAAGCCGGTGACCCAGGATCCCTTCCCGGGAAGGAGGACTGCTCCACCAGGGCCAGTTCTAGTGGACGGAGAGGAGGAATTTGAGTTGGAGGCCATCCTGGCTTGTAGGAAGAGAGGAGGCTCAATCCAGTTCTTGGTGAAGTGGAAGGGGTATGGCCCCGAGGAAAACTCATGGGAACCTGAGGACAACATCCACGCCAAAGAACTTATTGAAGAATTCTGGAAGAAACACCCAGAACTGTGTGCCCGGTTGGGCATCCAGAGGCTGCCCCTTGGGGGGGGGGCAATGTTAGGAAAATGGACTTCCTGGCCGTTTCAGGCTACCCGGGTGCGTCCATGACCGTTCACGCCCGCGCGTGCTAATGGCACTGATAGCGGCCATTTAAGCAGGACAGCACCAGGAAGCAAGTGCTATCTGTTCTACAGCGTTTAAATGTCCCCGAAGCAACCTGCGATCCTGATTGTTTGTTCCTGTGACCCGGCTTGTCTTGACCCTGCTATTGATCTCCGCCTGCACTGACCCCGGCTTCCACGACCACTCTTCTGCCTGCTCCCTTGTACCTCGCTGCCCGTCTGTTAAGAGCTCTGCTTGTCCCCGACTACTCTTCAGCCTGACCCATCTGTACTGTTCCGCCAGCCCGTTATGGACCCGGCCTGCATCACTACGCTTCAGCTTGCCCGAGCACCACACGGACCAGCACACCACCACCTGTGACCCAGTCTGACCCTCGTGCCTCCCTGCACTGGAGTCAGTGAGTGACAGACCCTGGGAGCTGGAAGATAAGGCTGGGGCATGCTGGAAGGGCAATAGTGGACAGTCTGTGGAGGTCTCAGGAGCCAGTCAGGGGAAGGAGTGTCACTGAGAGGAAAGCAGGTCAGTGCGGTCTGGAAGAGGGATGGGCTGGGAGTTGCAGTCCATCAAAGGCCCGGCTAGCACCAACGTACTAAGCTACACTTGAGGGGTCCTTGACCCTGGCCTGTAATGGGAGGTCCAGAGGTATTGCTGACTGAAGTGCAGGCCTCACCATGTGCTAGCTGTGACAGAGGAAGAGGAGTCGCGTAGGCCTGATAAATTTCCTTTCAGGCCAGAAAACTAAGTGAAGTGCTGGAGAGAAGTAAGAAGAGTAACGGTCAGCAAGTGAAGTGCTGGAGGAAGTAGAGTGTATATACAGTCGTGTATATAGAGGGTCCTGTAAACCAATTCTTTGGGGCATCCCACAGTTACCCCTTTTTCCCCATCCAAGTTAATCCACTAAATAAAACAACTAAAAACAAGTGCCGGCCTGTCATGCGTGAGATATGGTGGAATTGAGGGCAGCCAGATGGTGAACCACAACTACCAGCCACCCCTGAGGGGGCACATGGCTACATAAGTATAGATAAAAGGGAACAGGAACGTGCCATGTCAGAGTTGGCAGGCCGATCGGAAGAGCCAGCCAAAGTTTTCTTGGAAAGGTTTCCCAATTGTCTGTCGCTGTAGTAACAACATGCAAACCTCGGAGGCTTTGCATCTTGTGCAGTATGGAAAACTGCGGCTGTCCGCAGCATCTTAAAGGAGAATCTTCGGAGCAGCAAAATAAAAATTGGTGTTGTTCTCCCTGCCCCCTGCCCAGTTCCAACACCCTTTATGGCTGAGATTTTACCTTTGTGTTTTTTGATTTAATATATTTAACCCCTTGTCTACCAACGTACATTTATAGATGGCAAGTGGCTAAATCATGGCTGCCGCCACAGCTTTCCCGCTCGCGATTTTGTTTGATCGATTTGCATGTGATAATGCGTGTCGCATAGGGCCAGCCCATTTACTTAAATGGGCTGTCCTATGCGCTTTTCTCGCCCATAAAAGAAGAGTCTGCTCTTTTTCGGGCCACAAGCTTCACGTGATTTTTGAGGGCGCGGCTTGCCATGATTGCTGTGTGATCCTGTCACACAACTATTGCGGCTGAATCACATCGCATTTAGGGTGACATCAGTGCCTGAGACAAGGTCATCCAGTGACCAGGGCAAAGAGGCCAAACCGTGCCCCCCCTTCCCTTAGGTTTAGGGTCAGGGCACCTCTATCCCTGCAATAAAGATTGGCCTAGGGCAGCCGTCCCTGCTGCCCACCCGGCAGGGACAAGGGCATTAAGGGATAATGACATCCAAATGTGTGTTGCGCATTGTGCAGCAATCACCATTCAATATGGAATTGTGGGCAGAATTGCGCCAATTCTGCCCGCAATTCCAAATCACAAAGTGTGCATGGAACCAATAAGCCAACGAAGGGCTTTTTGGTAAAAGTGATCCGGGTGGATTTAGAGCCGCTCAATCACGTTTATGGGTTTCTCAAAGTGCGCACCACTCCCCCTCCCAAAGGCGATTCCCACGCTTGGGGAATATCCATTCGTCGATCCCTTTTGCGACGAATGACTCCAGAAGCGGAGTGTGTTTAATGTCACTTCTGGGATCACAACTGTCATTCCTTGGCTAGTGTAGCCCCAGATGTAGCTATTCAAGCGCAATCTGTGTTTGTATAGCTGCACAGGAGGACAGGGGAGACACTTAGTGTCTAATTCCTTGATGTCTCCATAAACAGTACCTGTCATCTGCCCATGCTATCACATAGAGGTTTGTTAGGAATAAAGTAAAAAAAAAAGTAGCGTAGGGCAATCATGTGTATGTAAACATCAATTGCACTACACATGTGAGGATCGTCACGGAGTCGTTAGAGTGAAAAAAAAAATTCTAGGTCCATAATTAACCACTTAAGGGGCGGAAGGATTTTCCACATTAGGACCAGAGCACTTTTTGTGATTCGGCACTGCGTCGCTTTAACTGACAATTGCGCGGTCGTGCAATGTTGTACCCAAACATAATTGGTGTCCTTTTTTCCCCCACAAACAGAGCTTTCTGTTGGTGGTATTTGATCCCCTCTGCATCATTTCTAATTACCGCTATAAACAAAAAAAGAGCTACAATTTTGAAAAAAAAAGAACAAATTTATTCATCAGTTTTGGACGATATATATTCTTCCTTATATTTGTGGTAAAACAAATCGCGATCTGCGTTTATTGATTGGTTTGCGCAAAAGTTGCCGCCTTTACAAACCATGAGAATTAATTTATGGCGTTTTTACAATTTTTTTTTTTTACTAGTAATGGCGGCGATCTGCGATTTTAATCGGGACTGCGATATTGCAGTGGACATGTCGGACATTTATGACACTTTTTTGGAACCAATGACATTCATACAGCGATCATAAATTGAAATATACACTGATTACTGTATAAATGTCATTGGCAGTGAGGGGTTAACCTGCAGGGGGAGATCTAGGGGTTAACTGTGTTCCCTAGGCGTGTTCTAACTGTGAGGGGGATGGGCTGCAAGGGGCATAAGAGATCTAACTGATCCCAGTGACAGGAATTAGTAGATCTCTTACATGTCGCCTGACAGAGTTTTTCTCCTCTGCCAGGCAGTTGTGAGTAGCCGGCGGACATCGAGTCTGCCCAAGCCGCAGCCATACTGCTGCAGAGTGCGGCGGGCACGAGAGCACGTCGCCGCCGGCGCTCTCCCGCTGGCTAGCCGCGCACGAGCGAGCCGCAGTTTATAGATGTCGATTCGCGGGACAGCACCACTCTGCAGCAGTAAATGTACGCTAGCCGGTCCGGAACGGGTTAATGGTTAACGATAAACTGATAACCTGTAAAGGCTTTTAAATCGTCACCTATGGAGAATTTTGGGTGCCCTCGTTTTTTTTTGTGATTTCATGAGAATGCGCATTATTCTCTTTATTCATTTTTAGAAATAGTATCATACCAAATTGCCAACCAGCCTATAGTAAAAACACGGCATTACTTTGACATTTAATATCGGTCACTATGGCAGCAGGTAGCTGCCATAGTCCCTGGGAATCATTTTTTACTATGGCCGGATCTGCGCCTGATAAAAGTGGTCAGGATGGGAGCTCCCCACCACGCCTCCTCCTCCTGCCCTTCCTGGTCATTCCTGGGTTTACCGGAGCCATCAGTAAAGCCCGGGAGCGATCCCACGCGGCCGTTTGCTGGGCAGGAAGTCAAGTGAGGGCAAGATGGCCGCCACTCGTCTTCATTCCAATAGGAATAAGAGTGATTTAAAAAAATGAGTAAAGGGAAAGTGTAACAATTTAAAGTAAAATAAATTTAAAAAATCTAACACGCTTCCCTCCGTGCTCACAAATATGCAAGTCACGCCCACAGATGTAAGCGGTGTTCAAACCACACATGTGGAGTATTGCCTTGATCATTAGAGCGGCAGCAATAATTCTAGCACAAGACCTCCTCTGTAACTCTAAACAGGTAACCTGTGCATTTTTTTAAAGCATCGTCTATGGAGAGTTTTAAGTATCTTAGTTTGTTGCCATTCCAGGAGATGTATCTATTTACTCAGCGTAAGATCATCTTTCACGTCATAGAAAAATTGGGATAACGATTGTTTGTTTGTTTTTTTAATTCATTAAAGTGTATTTTTCCCAAAAAAAATTGCATTTGAAAGACCTCTGCGCAACTACAGTGTGACATAAAATATAGCAACAATCACCATTTTATTCTAAGTAATTTTCTAGCTAAAATACTACGGTAATTTAAATGAAAAAATCCAGAAAAGGCTTGGTCAGCAAGTGGTTAATCAATGACACCTTGACTACTTGAACTGAAGACATCTACTGTATACACTCATATTATGCAATGCCTTGCTTCGTTTTATAAAGAAATAAAGTCCATAAAAAAATGAGGAGGCAGCAGCTTAACGTTGTCAACATTCACCTCATAAGGAACCACGGGTAACCCATAGCAACCATGTGCAGTCAATAGTGTAATATGTATGTATTATAGGGTACAGCATAGGTATAACATAGTCCTAGTGTACATGTGTGTGTGTATATACTGTATATATATATATATATTAGACATTCGTGTTCTTTTCATTCGTTTTTTTTTTTTTTTTTTTTTTTTTTCTTTTTCAGGTCATTTGTTATGATTGGAAATCATTATTTCAAATAAATTCGTAACGTCGGAAAAAAAAATTGAATTTGTTATGTTCCATTAGTTTAGATGTGGTATTCATTATTTTGATAATTTGGAAAAATCTGAAATTCTAAATTCCAAAAATTCCAAAAATCCCAAAATCTGTAAATTCCAAAATGAAAAATAAGAACAAAAAAATCAAAAATGCCAAAATCTGAAATAATAACTATTAAATTATAAGTATTGGAATTTCCTTTCAAATTTGGCTGAATGTAACGTGTATGAATTTATCTGAAATCCGCATCTAAACGAATGGAACGTAACAAAGTAATAATAGTAAACAATAATAACAATATGTTTTTATTATTATTATTTATTAGGTTCCATTCATTAAGAAGCGGCATTCATTATTTTGGATAATTTCAGATAAATTCATATTCATTACGTTCACTAACAGCCAAATTTTAAAGGAAATTTCAATACCTATAATTTAATAGTTAGTAATAGTAATTACTATTAGTTACCTCATTTTTTATTTTATCGGGCTTTTAAATTTTCAGATTTTTGCTCTTATTTTCAGATCTTTGTTTTTTTGAATTTTCAGAATTTCATTCTTATTTTCGGATTTTTGAATTTTCAGATTTCCAGATTTTTAAATTTTTGAATTTCCGGAAAAATTTGTTAAATGGGTTTTCATTCATTTGAATATTTCCCAATTAACACATTTGTCAAATTCTGTGGAAAAACGAATGTGAAACGAAATGAATAGCACATGTCTAATATATATGAAATCTAGCCCACAAGTATATATTGTACAACAGATTTATAATGTTATAATGCAGCCTATATATGTCTGTGTGTATATACTGTGTGTATATATAGATATATATGTATAGATATCTCTATATATGTATATATACATATACATACACACAATACACATAAATTACACATATGAACAACATAGCCCCAGTGTACAACTTGCACAATTACAGAGACACCAATCCATAACCATAAAGTCACCTCTAAATGTCCATAGATCGCTCATAGCAACCATGCAGAGCTCAAAACAACAAGAGAAAAACACAAGTCATTAGTAAAGTGAATACCAGACTGAATGTACAATACAGATATATAATGATCATATTCCTCACAGAGAAATAAATATAAAAAAATGATCTAAATTTCCATCTTAGTGGGAAAATGATTATAATTAGAATGTGATGCACACCCTAAAAACTTTAATAAAATACACAGGACCCCATCATTTGTCCTCTTATCCATGTTGCTCGTCACTAAATCCCAACCTTGGATCTGAAAAGGAATACAGGTCACTATAGAAAAAACAAAAACCAAAAAAAAACAATTTTTCCTATTTCTGTCTAAAGATTGCATTCAAAAATATTTATTTAGCTGACAATATCACTGCAAGAAGCCCTTATTTACCTGGAAAAGCATCAGGTTGATTTTTTCAAATCAATAGGCTGATAGCAGAAATGAAAAGCTTTCTCCCTGATCTGTTTCTGTAAGTGCTTTGGCAGACCTGAGCAATAGGTTGCCATAGCAACCACTCAGCCAATCACAGCCATCCAAGAAATGGCAGTTGGAAAACTGATGACATCATCGTGCAGCAGCAGCTGTGTAACCAAGCGCTGGGATCAGTCAGCCAGTCTTCAAATTGCAGTGCAAGGAGAAGGTTGTGTAGTCGTTGAGCTCCCAGAGAAATTGTAATTCTTTGAGAAAATGAACGACATCATTAGAAATAATAAGTATTTTCCTCAATTAACCACCAAAGAGGAACCTGAAGAGAACAGACAGGACATGGAAATGAATTCCAGCCCCAGCAGAGATTCTCATCAGAATCCCACCCCTAAGGGCAAACGTCGGCCATTCTTTGGCCGGGTTGGGGCTGTTTTGCGGCGTCTGTTACGTGGAGGAAAGAAGAAGAACAAAGCAGTTAGGGATCCAGAAGGTAAAGTTTATGATCCGTACAACATACAAACTGGCTGAACAAAACACATTTATTTAGAGGAGTTACATTGTGAGGCTGATTTACTAAAGAATGTCCACACAATAAAATGTGCGATCATTCACTTCAATTTTCCAATCATGTGAACAGAAAATCTCTGATTCAAAAAGGATGTAAAATTAATTTGTGTGCAGTGCTGTGTGATGGAGTGATTATCAGTCAAACTATCACAGCACTGAAACATGGGAATGAAGGGGGATTACCGGCTCATATTTAATTGGTTGAAATGCATCTATAGACATTTTTTTTTTTGGTTAAGAGCGGTGAGGGGTTAGGAGACCTCTGTGATATCTTTATTGTCAGCTGTCTGGGGGTCTCACATCTCTATGTATCCATTATCCCAGAAATAGAAAGTCAGGTGAAATCCAAAATAGGAGAAATGTAAAAATAGCTCTGCAGTGTGCAGGTGGCAGAGCTGCCCATTCTAGCAGCAGCCAATCAGAGCCCTCCTATAAATTTAAATCCTGCACAGGAGATGTGGCAGTTGGAAGCACATTTACCTTTCAGCCTTATCTGTATACTGTAAGCTGCTGGGGCGCTTCTTTATATTAAAGCAGAACTTTACCCATAACAACTTGATAAAGAAATCAAATTCTTTAGGAAGGAACACACATTCCACATTTATAATTCTGCTACCAACATTATTAGTGTGGGCTGTAAATTGCCTCCAGCATTGCTCCTGTTACTTCTTGCTGGAGGCTGCAATTTTGCTAAAGCCCAGAGCCCCAGCAGTAAATCATAAGGCCTCATACACACGGACGTTTTTTGACGCCGGCGTTTTCTGGCGTTTTTTTGCAGCTCTCCATGTTAGTCAATTGCCCCATAAAAACGTCGGCGTTTTTGAGCTGTAGATGACGTCGGCGTTAGTGAGCTGAAAGTTGAACCCACAGCCATCGCGTTCTGAGGCTGTAACGTTTTGGCATTTTTTGTACGCCGACGCCACAATATGCCAACAAACGCCAACAAACGCCACCTATTATTATACCGGCGGTTTCTGGCGTTTTTTGATGCTTTTAGTTTGAAAAATAGCAGAGGGATGATTTTTTTTAAAAAACGCCTATTGACGCCGACGCTCACTAACGCTCAAAAACGGCGATGCATAACGCCGAAAAACACAGACTTTTTTTCCTTGACGTCGGGCCCAACGTTTTGTTTATTTTTTTAGAAACGTCCGTGTGTATGAGGCCTAAAGCTGAACTAAACCCATCAATTTATTGGTTTCAAAAAAACAGTTACATTCCTGGAATGCTGGAAATGCAAACTGTCACATTTGCTTGTTTCCTCAACCAAACTGTCAAAGCATCAAATGGCTGGTGCCATATCTGATGGGCAGCAGTTGCAAATCAAACAGAAGCAGCTTCCTTGGCTGTAAAGGATAGGAGGGTTTAATTCCGCTTTAAGGCTGTAAGCAGATCGGCCTCTACAAATTTCACAATGCCTAAAAATAAAGAGCAATGGAGCACGTGCAGAGCAGGGTGAGACAGCGTATTACTGGATTTTACACAGTGTAGGCGCTTATTTTTAAAGTTTTACATATCTATACCTGTAAAAGGGACCAGCCTGAAGTCATCTAGCAGAACTTAATTTTCTGACTAAAGTTACACTTTAACCACTTCAGACCCGGAAGGATTTACTCCCTTAATGACCAGGCCATTTTTTGCGGTACAGCACTGTGTTACTTTAACCGACAATTGCGCGGTCGTGCGACGCTGTACCCAAATACATTTTGTGTCCTTTTTCCCCACAAATAGAGCTTTCTTTTGGTGGTATTTGATCACCTCTGTGTTTTTAAATGTTTGCGCTATAAACAAAAAAGGCCGACAATTTTGAAAAAAAAAAACATTTTTTTTACTTTTTGCTATAATAAATATCCCAAAAAATATATAAAAAAACAAATGTATTCATCAGTTTAGGCCAATATGTATTCCTCTACATATTTTTAGTTAAAAAATCCCAATAAGCGTATATTGATTGATTTGCGCAAGTTATAGCGTCTACAAAATAGGGGATAGATTTAGGGACTTTTCTTTATTGTAATTGTTTTTACTAGTAATGGCGGCGATCTGCGTTCCTTATCGGGACTGCGACATTGTGGCGGACAAATCTGACCCTAAATGACACTTTTTGGAACCAGTGACACCAATACAGTGATAAGTGCTAAAAAAAATGCACTGCCCCTCTACTAATAACACTGGCAGGGAAATGGTTAGTACCAGGGCGATCATGGGGTTAAGTGTGTCCTAGGGAGGTGCTTTCTAACTGT
>BLSH010230596.1:211248-225209 GCA_018402905.1 Glandirana rugosa
AGTTCAGTTTTAGTCCATGTATGTCATCTACATAATTTTTTATTTACGTACCTAACTAATTATTTATGTCGATGTTTTTACCTTTATAAAAGAACCTCAATTTTTCCTAGCGTAAAAATGGTCATTACGTCTAGATATGTAAATTTCACCTACATTTGGGTTAAGTGCTTTAAACTCGACCGGTGGATATAGACATTACAAAAGAATTAAAGAGAGGTTTCGTGACTCAGGTCACCGAAAGAGGACGAGTCATCACAACTCGCTTGGGCCTGACATTGCAAGCCCAGGCATGGCTTGAAATCCCACAGGCACCGTGCCTGGGCCTGGGCCTGTAAAGACCCGAACGATTTTTGAAATGTCCGGGTCCGGGTCCGTGCCACGGACACCCTAAAGTTCGGTACGGACCCGAACGTTACAGTCCGGGTTCGCTCAACACTACTGAGCAGGAGAAAGCCACTGGACTCAGTGCTTTGGAGAGAAATTAAGAAAACATTACAGATATAGGTGGCCAGCTCAAATTTCGTGAATTGGGTTTACATCCACTTTAAATGTATAGATCTGCATTACTGGTAAAAATGCGATCCTTTTTAACTCCAAGAAAATATTTCCATTTTTGTAGCTGTATTTATTAATCAATCCATGCATTTATTTTTTAATACATCTACTGTATGTACCTGATTTTGACTTGATGTTAGACATGTGAAATTTGTTTCGTTCTGAATTCATTTTTTTATGAAATTCGAAAACATTTGTTAATTCGGAAATATTTGATTAACGAAAATCTGTTTAACACATTCTTCCGAAATTCGAAAATTTGGAAATTCGAAAATCCAAAAATTCGACAATCTGAAATTCAGAAATTCGAAAATCCAAAAGTTTGAAAATTCAAAAATCTGAAAATTTGGAAATTCAGAAACTTGGAAATTCAAAAGATTCAAAAATCTGAATCCCAGAAATTCAAAAAATCAAAAATCCAATATTCAAAAATCCAAAATTTGAAAATTCAAAAATCCAAAAATAAAAATGAAAATCTGAAATGATAACTAATTAAATTATAATAACTATTACTAACTATGAAACTATAGGTATTAGAATTTCCTTTCAAATTTGGCTGTTAGTGAATATGAATTTATCCAAATTAATGAATGCTGCATCTAAACGAATGGTACATAACGAATTAATAATAATAAATAATAATAATAATAAAAACTTTTTATTATTATTATTATTTATTATTATTAATTTATTACTTCCATTTCTATAGATGCGGTATTCATTATTTCGTATAATTTATAACTTTGGATAAATTCATATTCGTTATGTTCACTAACAGCCAAATTTGAAAGGTAATTTCAATACCTATAATTTCATAGTTGGTTATTATTAGTTAGTTATTATTTCGGATTTTTGTTCTTATTTTCAGATTTTCGAATCTTCGATTTTTTGAATTTCCAAATTTTCAGATTTTCAAATTTCCGAATTTTTGAATTTTTCTGAAATTACGAATTTTGATCATAATGAAGACCAGAAAAAAGAAAAAAAAAACAAATAAAATGAAAACAAGCAACTTATTTGGTAGTGCAAATGTCTTCTTGATATCAACCTCTTGCAATCCTTTGCACAGGATAACTCTGTGAATGGGAGGGGCAGCAGTGGGAGCCAATCAAGTGTCCTGAATGCAAATGTGGGATCAGGAACAACAAGACAGGAGGCGAGCACAAGCAGTATTCCGCTGCTTCTTTACTCTCCAATTAGAAGGCTGGGGGGGAGAGATGATACCATGTATTCCTAATTGTAACAGAGAAAGTTGGGTCATTCACCTGGCTTTGCTGTGTGATGGGGCTTTGTAACTGTCTGGATGAAATGAACAGACATTCCCTATTGTGTATTTAGATGTTTCCTGTAGTTTACTTTGGGGATAGGACACCTCATCTCCTTCTTTCAACACTCACCTGCCACAAATACTGAAAATTCACATAGTAGGAACCAGTGTTAATTTTGGCAGCAAATTTCATTTTAGTTTTAGTCTTAGTCTTAGGCCTCATACACACGGGCGTATAAAAAAAAATAGGCAAAACGTTGGGCCCGACGTCAGGGAAAATTCAACGTCAAAAACGCAATTTTGTCGTGTTCTACATTGGCGTTAATGAGCGTTAGTGAGCGTCAGCGTCAATAGGTGTTTTGTTTGAAAAAACATTCCTCTGCTATTTTTTAACCTGAAAACGCAAGTGTCAAAAACGCTGGTTAACGTCGGTACGGCGTTAGTGAGTGTTTTGCCGGCTCAGCGTCAAAAACGCAGAAACGTTACAGCCTCTGAATGCGCTGGCCGTGGGTTCTACTTTCAGCTCACCAACGCCGACGCCATCTACAGCTCAAAAACGTCAGTGTTTTTATGGGGCCATTGAAAAACATGGAGAGCTGTAAAAAACGCTAAAAAACGCGGCGCTAAAAATCGCATATCTGCTTCCCGACCGCGTGCCGTCTTTTGACGGCAGCAGTCTGGCAGCTGTGCGCGAATCGACGAAAATAGACGGCAATCGCGTGCACAGCTAGGGGGCACGCGCGCGCACCCTCCAGTGCGGTCGCGACGGTCCCATTTGTTGCCGGACCGTTCAGTCAACATGAATAGACCAATGGATTTTGGTCTATTCATGTTGATCGTCCGGCGAATAGGATTTCTTCCCCTACCTGTGAAATGTAAACACAGGTAGGGGAAGTGATGTCATCTCCCCTCTCTGCTTTCTTTTCCGTTGCAGAGAGGAGAGAGAGACATCTAAAAACATGATTTGCACAAACAGCACACTGACACCAGGTCACATAGGCACATTTAACCCTTTGATTGCCCCCTGATCGCCCCCAGTTAACCCTTTGACTCCCTGTCACCCCCTGTCACAGTATCATAGTGCAGCGATTTGATTTTTACCGATCGCTGTACTTGTGACCCTTGTGACGCTAAATCAGTGTTAGGGTAGATAGTATTAGGCCTAGTTAGGTGTAAATACCCCCCCCTTGCCCCCCCAATAAAGATTTTAACCCCTTGATTGCCCCCTGTCACCTGCGATCACCGTATAAGTGTCACGGGTGGCGCTAGCTAGCTAGATAGTTTTTTTCCCCATCAGATTACCCACCGTATATTATTTTATATACCTTTTATAGGTTTTAACCCCCGATCGCCCGGCGATGAGCCCAGTTTTTAGGGTGCGTTAGGGTCAGCGTAAATACCAGGCAGGGCCAGTTAGCGAGGTACTCTGACACGCACTCACACATTAGGTAGGTGCTAGATATTACTGTCATATCTGATCAGATCAATATCTGTGATCTGATCAGATCTATATTAGCGTCACCCTTAGATTTAGTGTTCTAAAAAACGCAGTGTTAGCGGGATCAGCCCAGATAACTGCTAAAACCTGCGTTTAGCCTCTCTGCCCAGCCCAGCCCACCCAAGTGCAGGATCAATAGATCGCTGTCACTTACAAAACACAAAACACATATCTGCAGCCTTCGCAGAGATCACGCCCGATCCCTGCGAATTCTGACAGTGAATTTGGTAGCGACTTGACACAGGCTCTGACAACCAGGTGCACTTTTTTGCCTGTAAGTCTCACTTGTGTACCTATAAATTTAGAGACCATGTCTAATCCGAGGTACACTAGTGAAGTGGCCTACGCGATTGTGAATATGACAGATGGGAGCGATGGGGAAGACTCACTGTCAGATTCAGACTCACCAATCGAGTTGATATTCGTCAGCGGCTCCATGACAGATAGCTCTGACGATTGGGTGGTCCCTGCTAAGGTCAGGCGTACCAGATCCCATTTAGCTGACGCTGAGGTGCAAGCTACCCCTTCTGGTGACCTGGCAAGCACCAGGGGCCTAGTACATCCTGGTCATACAACCAGCACTGCAGTAACACTAACACCGGTAGTGTAGCAGTAACACCGGTAATGTGGCGAGTCCCATAAGTGCAGTTCAAGCTGGTGTGGCTAGCACGAGTAATGCCCCGCAGCCATGAAGACGAAGAACACAGGCCCGCAGAGCCCATAGTGCCCTTTCTGACACACTTGCAAACCCTGATTAGCAACCCACCACTGATGCAGGGCCCGTACTTCCCCCATTCACTGCCCAACCCAGAATTCAGGTGAATACAGTTGATTTTAGGGCCATTGATTTTTTTTCACTGTATTTCACCGAAGATCTCTATAGATCTATTGTGGACCAAAGCAATTTATACACTGGTCAATACATCACCGCTAATCCCCATTTGTCCCTTGCCAGAAATTGGAAACCAATTACGGTTTCCGAATTTAAGACCTTTTTGGGCCTCACCCTCAACATGGGCATATATCATCTACCTAAATTGCGGTTATATCGGTCCAATGACTCAATTCATCACATGTATGTCTACTCTGCTTCCATGGCCAGGACACGATACGAGCAGATTCTGTGGTTCATGCACTTCAGTGACAATCGACTCGATCGTCCATATGGAGACCCTGAATTTGACTTGCTCTACAAAATTCAGCCCCTCATAAACCACTTCAACCAGATGTTCGCAGCACATTTTATTCCCAACCAAGTTGTGTGCGTGGACGAGTCCCTGATTAAATTTGCTGGCCATCTTGTTTTGAAACAGTACGTCCCCAACAAGCGTTCCAGATACGGCGTCAAGTTGTAAAAGCTCTGTGACAGGGCCACAGGCTATACATGTAGTTTTATGGTTTATGAGGGCCTAGATAGCTGCATAGAGCCGGAAGGATGCCCATACTACATGGGGAGTGGCAAAACTGTGTGGAGCTTGGTGTCACCCTTATTTGGAAAGGGGTACCATTTGTACGTGGACAATTACTACACAATCATGCCACTTTTTAGTCACTTACTTGATCACCAAATTGGCGCATGTGGCACCGTGCGACCTAATCGCCGGGGCTTCCCCCAACGGCTGGTAGATTCCAGACTTAGTCGGGGGGAGAGAGCCTGCTTGAGATGTGGTAATTTTTTTGCGATGAAGTGGAGGCATACAAAGGATGTCTTCATTCTTTCCTCCATTCATGCAGACACGGCTATCCAAATTAGAAGGGCGACTGGTGTTGTGGAGAAACCCCTCTCTGTCCACCAATATAACCTTAATATGGGAGGGGTGGACCTCAATGACCAGTTATTGGCACCCTACTTAATTGCCCATAAATCCAGACGCTGGTACAAAAAAGTGTCTATTTACTTCTTTCAATTGGCTTTGGTGAACTCTTTTGTGCTATACAAAGTGTCAGGACGGACTGAACCTCTCCTGCAATTCCAGGAAGAGATCATCAGAGCCCTTCTGTATCCAGATGGCTCTGCACCCCAAGTTCCCAATCCACATGCAGTGAGCTGGCTGCATGGACGGCATTATCTACATGCCATCCCTGGTACCCTTACCCAACGATACCCCAAAAAAAGATGTCGTGTCTGCCGACGACGTGGATACAGGCGTGACACCCGATATTGTTGCCCCACCTGTTTGGGCTAGCCTGGTCTCTGCATCGGTGACTGTTTCAAGCGCTACCATTCATTAGTTGAGTATTAGCATAGGGAACAGCACTACATAGAAATAGGACACACTTTCACAGGGTCTCCAAAGATGTCACCGCATTTTTGGAGACCCTAACCTTTACTGTTTATTGTTATAAAAAAAAAAGCGTACCAAAAAAAAAAGTTATAATAACCAAAAAAATAAAAAAAAATAAAAAACAGTTGTACGTTTCTTGTTTTTCTATCTCCATTTTCTCTCTATTCTCTTTCTATTGCTCTCTCTATTGTTGTTTATGCATATCTGTAATGTTTTGTTGCGGTTTATTATAGTGTTTTTTTTTTTTTGCAGGTATGCAATGTTTTATGTAACATGTAATTTTTTTATTCTTAGCAGGAATATTATTTTTTTATGTGTTACTGTTTTTATTAATCTTTATTCAATTTTCAGGTATGCCAGCTGCAGAGCTGATTTATTTAGGGTGACAGCAATAGTGTTTGCTCCCACCATATATAAAGCAGCGACTCCAGCGCTGTTGGCGGTGATTTCACCACCACAGTTAAAAAAAGAGCAAATATACCGGAGCATAGGGGCAGTGGGTGGAAATTGGGGCGGATTGCCCCTATGCTTGTATGCTTGTATCCCCGTACTCAGGAGAAGCGGCAGAATGTATTTTTGGGGTGTAATTCCACATATACCCATGGCATGTGTGAGCAATATATCATTTCAGTAACAACTTTGTGTTATTTTTTTTTTTGTTCATCTTTCAATCATTTATGACAAAAAAATAAAATATTCAATGGGCTCAACATGCCTCTCAGCAAATTCCTTGGGGTGTCTACTTTCCAAAATGGGGTCATTTGGGGGGGTTTGTACTGCCCTTCCATTTTAGCACCTCAAGAAATGAGATAGGCAGTCATAAAATAAAAGCTGCATAAATTCCAGAAAATGTACCCTAGTTTGTAGACGCTACAACTTTTGTGCAAACCAATAAATATACGGTAATTAACTTTTTTTTTACCCAATACATGTGGCTAAATGCATTTTGGCAAACATTTATGACTAAAATTTAGTTTATTGTATTTTTGTAATAACATAAATTTGAAAATATCATTTTTTTTCAAAATCTTCATCCTTTTTTTGTTTATATCGCAAAAAATAAAAAGTGCAGTCGTGAACAAATACCACCGAAAGAAAGCTCTATTTGTGGGAAAAAAAGGACGCAAATTTTGTTTGGGTACTGCATTGCATGACCGCACAATTACCATTTGAAGCGGTGCAGTGCCAAATTGAAAAAAGTGCTTCCGGTTGGTAAGTGGATATGTAAGAGGCCTTAGGACTAAAATGGTATTTTAATTTTAGTCCGTATTTAGTCAACTAAATCTCCAGGGCATTTTGGTCGACTAAAATGTCCTACATTTTAATTGACTAAAATCTCCAATACATTTTAGTCGGCTAAAATCTAATGGGTTTAGTTAAATTGTAATACATTATTTAAGCATTTCTCTGCAATTTCCAAACTCATTACGGTATATACTGCTGGAGTGAAAAATCAAATATGTTATTATTTATGGTATTGAAGTATGAACATGCACTACAGACCAGTGTCAATTTTGACGTAAAATTTCATTTTAGTTTTAGTCTTAGTCTTTTGACTAAAATGCCATTTTAGTTTTAGTCATATTTTAGTCGGCTAAAATGTTTTAGTCAGTTTTTGTTGACAGAATTAAGACTGGTAGGAGCAGTTGTCAAAATGCAGATGTGCTTGCAAATAGTCTGCAAGTGTCACTCAGTAAATATAATGTAAGAATTGTAACATTCTTTAACTATTTACTATTTTGTTCATATGTAGATCAAAGATGTGATCTTTGATCTGTAAGTGCTGTAATTTAAATCAACTTTACAAGAGAAAAAACTGTATTATTTTATTTTAAGTATAATCCTAAGTAACCCCTTGATAACCATTAGAACTTGCGGATGCCTTACTTATCTTTTCCCCTCAGCTATTATTTTGCTGCTAATTGTTAGTTTTAATTCTGTCTGTTTGCTACTTTTTCAACTTTTCTCAAGGTCACAAAAAGTGTGCAAAAAAATTAAAAAGTGCATTTTTTTCCATTTGCAAATAACTTTGCCATGATTTATAGCAGACATTTCATATTAGTTACATTATAAATAAAATATAATTTTGGAATAAAATATATACTTTTTATATACAATAACAATACTTATATAACTAACACTGTCCAAAATAGAAAACAATGCATTTTTCAGTTTTATTCTGTAGGTTTTAGGGTCCTTTCACACGCATGGACCGTTCAGGTCCGCCTGTCACTTTTTCAGGCGCACCTGAACGGACGCTCCATTCTCCTCTATGGAGCGACAGATGTCTGCGGTGACATGTCCACTGACATCCGATCCACTAAATACAGACGGATGGAAACCCTATTTTCCATCCGTCTGGCAGATCGGATGAAAATGCACAGGCGGATCTGTTTTCATCTGACCCCCCCCCCCCCCCATAGAGGAGAGCGGGGGCTCTGACAGGTTCCATCCCGGCACAGAGAGCATAGACAGAGTTGTCATCCACCGGATCAGTGAGGATCAACGGATCGATCTCAGCTTCACAGCGGAGTCCGTGAAAGCGGACTCCACATGTGTGAAAGGAGCCTAAGGACTGGTTCACACTGCTGCGATCCCGGAGAACGGATGTGATCCACACCGCACTGAAGATGCGATCTCTGTGTGATGCAAATTCAGCCATAGAGATAGTATGGCTGAATTTGCATCGCAATCGGAGCAAACTCGCACAGGACCCTTTTTTTTGCCGCAGCAGAATCAGATCCCATGGATGGTTCAGACCATGCAGTCCAATTCCTGTGCGAGTATGCAGTTTGCAATGCAATATGCAAAATGATTTGGGGGTTAACTTTTTAGTGACACTTCCCGCAGTTCACATATAATAGTGTGAACTGCCGCCGGGAGACATGCGATGCGGTAACCCGCAGTGGATTCACAGGGTTCCCGCATTGCAGCAGTGTGAACCGGCCCTAATAGAAAAGAAAGTATTTTTTGCAAGACAATATTGACAAATAAAATCCTCATTCATTTCCCCCAAAATTGTAAGTATTACTAAATCATCCAAACATTACTATAACGTTATTGCTGAATAAACTGGCCCATAAAGGGAATGTAAAAATTGTTCTGGTTCATAAAAGGTATACAGGGCTATACGAGAGCTGAGGTGGTTAAATTTAGGTGTTACAATTGCTTTGAGTCAATGCTTTGTTATCATGCCAGTAATTAAATAGTCTCTAAAAATTACAATTAGGGGCAGCAAAATAGATAGGTTCAACTCTTTGAGGACTCCTTGATGTAAGAGATCTATTCTAGGTGCTTTATTTACATTGTTTAATTGTTTCCAGACCAATGTTCTATCACTGTGGTGTGTCTGAAAATGGGTCATCTCTGTCCTCATACTGTACGTCAGCATCTCCACATTTTTCTGTATATACAGAGGTAAGGTATTTATTTAATACATTTGTTATGTCTGATCACATCTGAGCTCCTATTTTTTAGAGAGTACATGTGCTCAGATCCTGTCTTTTTACTATTAAAGCAGAACTATGGTCAAAATGAAACAATCAATATGTTATGTACCTATACAGTCTGTTAAACATCTCACTAGTTGTTTTGCAAACAGTAAGGATTTTGAGATATCTACCTTGTCTCCTACAGATGACAGCTCTCATGTGCACTTCCCTTATTGAGGACACTACTTCCTGTTTTTCTAATTGCCTGTTGTCCCATTTTGTGTGCTGCCTCTCTGAAGAGCCATCCTGACATCACTGGGGGAGGGGCTCATATAGTCAATGGAAAGCTCAGGCATTTCATTCTACACAGAAGTTCAGAACAAGGCTCCGCCCATGATCGGCCGGTTAAGCCACTCCCACCTATGTCCTGCCTTTTCCCGCCCACTGCTCTGTCTATACAGGCTGATCCCAGCTTGTCTTTTCTTCTGTCAGTTTACCAATTACCAAAAGAGAACATGCAGAGAGAAGCACACAGATTAATAGACAAATCTGTGTGCAAATTAACCTGCACTGACTTGTACTGTTTTATATAGCACGCACTCAGCTATTGATTGGCAGATGGGTGTGTGTTACGTAAAATAGACTGAGCATGATAGAAGGCAGGAAGACTCTGGGAAATGTAGTTTCTTATGGGAGATAGAGAAGCTAGTTCACTGAAAGGAAATAATATCTGAGCTCTGCTGAACTCCTCTCATCATCACTAGTAGTGTACAGAAAAGGAGAACTGGTGGAGGGGATTAGAGACCACAATTGCAGCTATATGGTAGGAAAATAATAATTTCAGTTATTATGTTTATTACCATGTGTAACTTTCAGGCATTTATATGAAGATTTACTAAAATATCTATGTTGCCTTTAGTTGTTCTTTAACCACTTCACCCCCGGAAGGATTTCCCATGTTAGGACCAGAGAACTTTTTGCGATTCGGCACTGTGTCGCTTTAACTGACAATTTTGCGGTCGTTTGATGTTGTACCCAAACAAAATTTGTATCCTTTTTTCCCACAAATAGAGCTTTCTTTTGGTGGTATTTGGTCACCTCTGCATCATTTCTGATCACCACTATAAACAAAAAAAGCAACAATTTTGCAAAAAAAACAATATTTCTTACTTTTTGCTAAAATATAAATTAAAAAAAATCTAAAAAAACTAATTTATTCATTGGTTTTGGCCAATTTATATTCTTCCTCATATTTTTGGTAAAAAAAATCGTAATGGTCATTTATTGATTGGTTTGCGGAAAAGTTGCCGCATTTACAAACCATGAGAATTCATTTCTGGCGTTTTTAAAAAATTTTTTTTTTACTGGTAATGGCGGCAATTTGTGATTTTTATCGGGACTTTGATATTTGGGCGGACATGTCCAACATTTTTAACACTTTTTTGGGACCAGTGACATTTATACAGTGATCAGAAATTGAAGTATCCACTGATTACTGTATAAATGTCATTGGCAGTGAAGGGGTTAACCTGCAGGGGGCAATCTAGGTGTTAACTGTTTTCTCTAAGCGTGTTCTAACTGTGAGGGGGCTGGGCTACCATTGGCATAAGAGATCTAACTGATCCCAGTGACAGGGATCAGTAGATCTTTTAAATGTCTACTGACAGAGCGGGGAACCACCGTGTTTACATTGGTGGTTCCTCGTTCCTTCTCTCTGCCAGGTCATCGCGGCTTGCCGGCTGACATCGGGTCTGTCCAAGCCGGGGGCACACTCCTGCAGAGTGCGGAGGGCACGAGAGTTTATAGACAGCGATTTGTGCTACGCTGCCACAGTGCAGCAGTAAATGTACGCGAACCAGTCGGGAACCGGTTAAGATCTTTCCTTTATGCCGATTTTCTGGTATTCTCGAGTAATAAAAATGTTTCTTCAGTTTAATATTTTCAAATTGCTATTTTCAAATAATATATGACATTTTTAACAACAGTAGAGGTAAACGGAACAATTTTTATATTTGCCTTTTTACACTTTGCATTGGAAAGAGGATGTGTATTTTGCGTTTACAAGAAATAATTTGAAGCACTCTCATGTGTTATGCAAGTTTAATGTCTTTTGATGAAAATATTTATTTACAGTCTAAGCATTGGAGTGCAGTCCACATCTTTTGAAAACTGCCTCTCATAAACATAGGTTGTGTTTTTTTTTTCTTTTTCTGGAACAATAATTTTTATTGTAAAAAAAAAGAATAACCTCTTGACAAACGTTCACCCACGCAGGGGTATAGTGCAGTAAGTGAAGCAGTGAAGTAACTGTTATTAGTATTGACTATTCACCGGACGACCACCTGGGATAACCCAGGGGTCCATTTAAATTTCTGAGCCTAAGAGCTAGCTAACTGGGGCCCTGGATGCAAGTGCACAGATTATCAATGGAGGAAGTTGCATGTACTGGTCCCTTAGATACCCCGACACCTGTCGGGGCGAACATTCGGTAGAGGGATACAGAGAAGTTGTGGTGAAGCGGCAGTGGCCACGTATCAGCTGAAGGCAACCCTAAATCCAGGGTCACTTCAGGGCACAAAAGACCAAGGGCGGTCCAAAGCCCGATTCTTGGTTACAAAAAGAGAAAAAATAGAGCAGGAAAGGGATAGTGAAATAAAGATCAGGAAGGAAGAGAAGGAGAGAAAGAATAAAAAGAAAGGGGGGGGAGAGAAGGAAGAAGGGGGGGCTTTGTCCTGCAGGAGGGGCCAGCGATCGGTTAGCTCTCAGGAGAGGCCCAAACTGCTCGGGGGTAAAGTGGAAAGGATGTAGGACCACCAAGGTGACCATACTTTAAAGAATCTAGAGTGAGAATCATTTACAATGCTCAACATTTTCTCGTTGATCATAAGGTCGGTCAGGGTGCTCTTCACTATTGCAAACAGGAGAGAGGGCCTCTGCCATGCCCTGGCTATAACCCTTTTGGCTGCAATGAACAGATAAGATGTCAGTTTTTGTTGGTATGAGAACAAGCCCTGAATCAGGCAGTGCAACAGAGTGATTTTAGCATCTCAGCGTATGGGTATCTGAAATAGGGAGTGTAGGAGTCCAAACACCCTAGACCAAAACCCCATGAGGCACGGACAAGCCCACCAAGGGTGTACCACATCACCCCATTGGCCGCACCCCCTAATGCACCGATCACTATAGACTGGGTCCAAGCTCGCAATCCAGGCCAGAACCCAGTACCATCGTAGAAGGAATTTATATGCAGCTTCTAGAGTAGCTGTGTTGAAGGAGCACTTAGTCACATAAGACCTTTTCCATTCCTCAGGCTCAATAAGGGTCTCCAGGCCTCGTTCCCACCGCGTTTTGTAAGATGCAGCCCCAGGCAAGTAGTAGATTAGATGAAATGGTACCTGGGGCACCGGGGGAATGAAGGCATAGGTGTTCAAAAGGCAACCTCTGAAAAGGATAAGAGGAGATACGCCACAAGGAGGAAACCCAGTGGCAGATGTAACAATAGAATTCCGCCGCGGGTGCCTCATGGGTGTCCTGGAAAGAGGACCAAGGGGGAGAGTGCGGGATGTGAGGAAGTCCCTGACCTCAGTGAAGCCATGAGTGGAAAAAGATTTTGGTTGGTCTAGGCCCGGTGGGAACAGGGGTTTATTGAGAAGAGGGACCAAGAGGGGAGTGGGGGCGCTATTATGAAGTTCAAGAAGCATTTACAGTGGGACGTCAGAGGTAGAATGGAGCAAGGTTAACTGGGAGCTATATTAGGGACCCCTAAGCCACCTCGCAATTTATGTTTATAAAGAGTGGTACATGCCACACGGGAATGTTGAAAAGCCCAAATGAAGGATAAGACCTTGTTCCACAATAAACGTAGGAAAAAGGAAGGAACGTGGGCTGGGAGGGTACAAAAATGGTAGAGAACTTTGGGGAGGATAGTCATCTTGACTGCATGGATGCGGCCTATCCTTGACAAGGAAGGGAACTGCCAAGATTGCATTAAGGACTTAGGGAATGTGATAGGGATAGTAATTGATGACAAAAAGGGATAAATAGTGGGGAGACAGTTTGATGCCAAGGTAATCAAGGGAGGAGGAGTTCCAGCGATATGGAAAATAGGTTTTCAGCTGCGACACTGTAGAGGGTGATAAGGATATGTTAACTGAGCCCCGAGAATGCTGGAAGAGACGGGAGAGAAGAGATTGGAGATTAGGGAGAGTTAGGGGTTGATCAGAGTCAAGAGGGCATCATCAGCAAAGAGACTGGTTTTATGATGAATGTTTCTTTTTTAATATAGATTCAATTAAGACATGGTCACCAGTACCCAGATTTTCCTTAAAGTAAACCAGTTGTCCCCCTAATTATGCAGGCATCTACTAATACTTGCACAGTTTGCATTGAACCCAGGTTATCTTAAAACCCATGTCATGAATTAGAGGAAAAGCTAAAAGGCCTCTTCCTGGTTGGTGTGCATCGTCTTGTTCTCCCAACCACCTTCTTGACTGAAAGAGAAATCTCACCCAAAAAGGTAAGTTAAGCTTGTTTGCATTCCCCCACCCCCCCCCCCACCCCTCCTCAGCAGTAGTGTTGAGCGAACCCGGACTGTAACGTTCGGGTCCGTACCGAACTTTCGGGTGTCCGTGGCACGGACCCGGACATTTCAAAAATCGTTCGGGTTCGGTCCGGGGTTCTGCTATTTTACTCCACGTGTTGAGAAGCTGCAGGGCAGCCAATCAACAAGTGTTTCACTGGTTTGCCCTTAGAAGCCATCACAGCCATGCCTACTAATGGCATGGCTGTGATTGGCCAGTGCATCATGTGACCCAGCCTCTTTATAAGCTGGAGTCACAGTGCTGCAGTCACATGCTCCTTGGGTTAGTGTAGGGAAAGGTAGCTGACTGCGTGAGGGACAGATTTGAGACATTTTAAGACCTGAT
>BLSH010230596.1:245122-261605 GCA_018402905.1 Glandirana rugosa
ATTACGTATACTAGTTACGACGTTCCTACACGCAGGGGCACGTAACCGCGAGTTGTCGGGGAGGTTGTCAGCGTCTTACCTAGGTGGCGTATTTGTCTCAGTGTCTTTAGCTCCTTAACTATGTATAGAGCGTCCTGTTGTATTGGTTCAAGTGATCTTGGACCCTTAGGACCGATTGTAAGTCTGAGTGTGTTTTTATAAGTCTGCACTGATTGCGGAGAATTTTAAATCTAAGTACTATTTTAACATTACGTTATTGTTCGATACAATATCGCTAATTTGAAATTTATTCGGTTACGGGAGGGAAGAGAAGCTTACAATAAGAGGCGCTAGGGCAGGGAAGAGGTCTGGGGGATAATGACCAGCTGCTCCCTCTGGGTCACATTGGCTTATTTAAAGTTTAATCGCTATAACATAGCTTGTTATTGCATTACAATTTTATCATGAATCTAAATTTTAAGAGGCGTTAGTCACGTCTGAATATTTTTGTGTGAGTCTGAATGTTAGCCAGGATTCCCAGGTTCTAGTGAACTTGGTTATGTTGTCCTGCGAGATATGTATCAATTCCTCGATTTCTGTGACTCTGTTTATGCGGTGGATCCATTCTGCGACTGTTGGAGGGGCTGTTGAGCGCCAATGCACGGGGACGCACATCCTTGCAGCATTGATCATATGCATTACTATCGACTTGAGATACGCTTTTTTGGGTATCACAGATAGATGCAGCAGGTATTGTTCTGGGCTAAAATCAATTGAGACATTAGAAACTTGTTTGATTAATTCGTGGACTTCCGTCCAGAAAGCGCGTATGAGGGAACAATCCCACCAAATATGGAGGAATGTTCCTTTGTCTAATCCGCACCTCCAGCAACTATCAGAAACTGAAGGGAAATACTTGTGTATTAGATCTGGGGTTCTATACCACCGTGTTTTAATTTTATAACCGTTTTCCTGTATGGAAACATTCAGGGAGCCTTTATGTATATACAGATGGATACGGTCCCAGTCCTTCCGCTCTAGCTCTCTCCCCACTACTCCATTCCAGTAGGCTTGTTCAGATCTTAGAAGCGAGTCAGGTGTGGCAGATAGGGAAGAGTGCAGTGCTGCTATGACATGGCTCTGAGGGGATGTACGAGAGCATAAGGTCTCTAAGAGGGTGAGAGGTCTGGTGAAGTGTGCCTTATGTGATTTATCATCGATGAAATTCTTTGCTTGCATGTATGACCAAAATGAAAAGGTACCTGTGGTAGAAGTTTCGGCTAGCTCTGATTGTTTCATAAACCTCCCCCTCCAGAATAAGTGTTGGGCTGTCATTGTTTCGTGAGGCCATTCCAGTTTGGCAAACTTCCCAGATATCCCTGGGGGGAACTCTGGGTTCCCCCAGAGGGGGGTGAGGGGGGAGAGCTTTGAAGATACTGAATCTATAGAGCAGGCTTTGTCAAACTCTGATAAGGTCGCGCTAATGAGAGGATGAGCTTGCGCCGTCTTGGGGATATGTTTTGCGTTCAGCCACGGGGCGCTTTTTAAATCCATCTGTGCGATTAGGTTTTCTAGGTGTACCCAGCCCTTGCAATGTGTGTGGACTGACCAATCTACTACCCTAGCTAGATGGGTTGCTCGGTAATATCTGCGAAGGTCTGGGAGTCCGATGCCTCCTTGAGATTTTGGTAGAACAAGCTTAGACCAAGCAATGCGGGCCGGTTTACCTGACCAGAGAAACGTGCAACACATTGTCTTGTATTGTTTAAAGAGGGAGTGCGGAAGCGTGATCGGTATCATTTGTAATTTATATAGGAGGCGAGGGAGGATCACCATCTTAAGTAGCGCAGCCCGGCCGAACCATGAGATTGGGAGTTTATCCCATCTCAGAAGGTCCTGTCGGGCAGCTGCCAATTCCGCGAAAAAGTTCTTGTGTAGCAGATCCGAGAGTTTACGGGGCAGTAATATACCTAAATAAGTAATACAATCATCTTTCCAGCGGAAGGGAAAATTTTGTTGGCAGTGCTGTTGAAGCTCCAGGGGGAGAGATACGTTCAGGGCAAAGGACTTTGAGTAATTAATTTTAAGGTTGGAAATTACTTCAAATTGTTCTAGAGCCGTCAGGGGATTGGGGAGAGAAGTGTTCGGTTTAGAAAGAAAAAGGAGGATGTCGTCAGCGAAAGATGCGACCTTGAATTCCTTGTCATGAACTCCTATTCCCGCTATACTTTTGTGGGCTCTGATGGCTCTAAGGAAGGGTTCTAGTGTAAGAATGTACAGCAGCGGGGATAAGGGGCATCCTTGTCTGGTGCCGTTATGGACCGGGAAGGCTTCCGACAGGTGGCCGTTGACTCTAACTCTGGCACTTGGGTTATAGTATAGAGACATGATGAAAGCACACATCCGCGTCCTGATGCCCAAGTGGTGCAAAGTGGCCTCCATGTAGTCCCAGGCCACCCTGTCGAAAGCCTTCTCCGCATCCATTGCTAAAAAAAATCCCTCTTGTTGCACACTCATGAGCCAATGATGTAAATTCAAGGCTTTGATGGTATTGTCCCTGGCTTCTCTTCCAGGGACAAAGCCTACTTGATCTAGCCCGATACAGGCATGGAGGTGACAGGAAAGGTGGGTGGCAAGGATTTTGGCGAATAATTTCACGTCGACGTTTAACAGGGAAATAGGACGGTAATTTACGACATTTGCTGGATCTTTCCCTTCTTTAGGTATTACCGCTACGTACGCCTCCAGAAGACTCCGTGAGTCACAATGCGTGTCGGCTAGGGTGTTGAAGGCGGCTAGAAACCTGGGGGCTAGAAGATCAATAACATTTTTATAGTACTGGACCGGGAAACCATCCGGTCCAGGGCTTTTGCCAGGTTTCATGGCTTTTAGGGCGTTCGTTAGCTCTTCCGACGTCAGAGGGGCTTCTAGGGCTCGCGCTTCTTCCCCTGAAAGTGCTTTGGGTCCGTGCTGACGGAGGAATTCTCTAATGAGATCTCCACGTGCAGCTTGGGTTATATGTCCCTTTGGGTTCAGGTTGTAAAGTTTGCTGTAGAATAATTGAAATTGTTTTGCAATGTCCACATTGTTATGGTGGCGTCTCCCCTGTGAATCAGTTATGTGATGTATTGTATTTGCAAGATTTTGCTGTCGGGTCGCTCTGGCAAGTAAACAGCCGGGTTTATTACCCAATTCATAAAACAGTTTGTGAGAAGGAGAAACCTGCGTCGGGTTCGTCTGTGTAATTCCTCCGCAAGGAGCTCCCTAGTTTCGGAGAGTGTTTGCGCTGTCTGTAAAACAAGCGATCTTTTGTGCTGTCTTTCCAGGGCAGCAATTTTGTTTGAGAGTTCAATGACTCTGGCATTGTGTTCTTTCTTTTTCTTGGCGGATAAGGCCAGTAATTGGCCCCGGATGACACACTTGTGTGCCTCCCATTGAGTTAAGGGGGGCATTCCAGGTGTGTCATTATGGGTGAAGAATTCAGTTATGCTTTTCCCCAGGGTTAAGTTGTCTATGGGATCTGAGAGAATAGATGTATCCATTCTCCAGGTCTTTGTAAGGGTGATTCTGTCTGGAAAGGATAGAGTAAGGGTCACCGGATGGTGGTCTGAGAGCACCATGGGTTCTATTGTAGTGCGATGTAGAAATGGAAGGTCGGATTGCGAGAGAAAAATGTAATCCAACCTGGAATACCTTTGGTGTAGTGGGGAGTGGAAGGTATAGTCACGGTCTCTTGGATTTAAAGTTCTCCAGGTGTCATGTAAGGCCAAGGATGCTAGTTGTAATTTAATCTGTTTCAGAGCTGAATATGGGAGGGAGGATGTCCCAGCAGATGTGTCTAGAAGAGGGTCAAGAGGTACATTGAAGTCCCCTCCCATTATCAGCATGCCCCTTTTAAAAAGTGTCAATTGAGTCGCAATTTCCCTGAAGAAAGGAACTTGCCGACCATTAGGGCAGTATATGTTCGCTAGGGTTATAGGTTTGTCCCTCCACGTGCCCCTAAGAAAGAGGAATCTGCCTTCCCTATCTGCCAGTTGATCTGTGATAACGAATTGTGTAGATTTTGCCAAGAGGATGGAAACCCCCTTGGATTTTGAGGTTGGGCATGAGGAATGGAATACTGTGGGGTAACGAGCCGAGCAGAGTCGTGGGACCGAACCCGTCTTGAAATGGGTTTCCTGCAGGAATAAAATTTGGGATTTCAACCTTGCTGCTTCTGAAAGGATGCTGCTCCTTTTTTCGGGAATGTTTAGGCCCCATGCATTGAGCGAGTAAATTTTAAGTGAAAGAAATGTCGCTCTAGCCTTAGAATGGGTCATCTTAGAATGTTTCAATCGTGAAGTGGATACACGTAAGGAAAAGTGGGGAGGGAGCAGCTGGTCGGAAAGGAAGGATAGTGGGTGAAGGGGAGGGGAGTGTGGTAGGCAGACGAGAGAGAAGGAGGGTAAATAGGGAAGGGAAGAAAGGAAGGAGGATGAGAGGAGGTGAAAGATACGGTATTGAGAAGCTATATGAGGGTAGGGAGAGGGTCCAGCAGATGAGCTATAGAGAGGAGCGGGAAGTAACTACCGTAGGTGGGAGCAGTCCTGCTGTATCACCTAAAAAGAGGGTTGGTGGGGAGTCCGTCGGTATGGGTCTAAGAGGAACCTGCCACTTAGGTGTGGGTGGTGTGACTAGCGTTAGGGTCCAACAGGGATTAGCGTTGCCGACAGCCTGATAGCCTTTTGGTACAGATTATTAATAATTTGAGCCAACATTTCCCAATGTGGGGGGGGGGGCACGGCCCCGAGAAGTCCCCCCTCATCGCAAAATGAAGAGATGGGATGGAGAAGCTTGTCTAGGTCTTCGTCCCATATGAGCACTATACTTGAGTGGAGCGTCCTAAATAGCCTGCCAGACTGGCGTCCCCTCCCCCCCCCCGCCGGGCTCAACCGAGGTTTTACCCGACCGGGGTGGTGGGAGACCACCAGTCCAGGCACCTAGATGCCACCTTGTTTAAGATGTAGCACTATCCTGCTTAGAATGGGGTATATAATCAGGTTCACATAGGAGTAACATAAGTAAACAATAGGATAACAACAAGTGATAGATTAACGGTGTACAAGCTCATTGGGACAATAGGTTTTCGGTTGTCCAAGGTTCACGAGAATCCCCCTGTCTGCCCCCCCTCGGTATCCCTACTATGGGGAACCAGAGGGGGATCAGGGAGAGGGAGTCGATGAATTAAGAGAGAGACCTGAGTGATATCAATTGTCTGCTCTTGAGCCGTCCCACAAGGCCAACTGACCCCCCCGGATCCAATAAGGGCTGCAGGCGCCCCCACCGGTCCGAATAGAGCCAGTACGGGCGAGCGCCTGGGTCCGGGTGATAGTCCGCTACGACCCCAGGGGAATCAGATCTCCCCGCACATGGGGGGGAACAGGGAGGCCCCCGCCAGAGCCCGAGGAACGGGTCCCCGCGAGGGCCACCCCCCCCCCAGACATGGGGAAACCGTGCAAACCAAACAAAAAGAGAACACATCAACCTTTCAGGAAAGCTGGTATTACGTCATATCAAGCTTCCGTTAGCTGCAACAAACTGGCCTGGAGTAGGCTCAGATTCCTCGTGTTTGACAAATCACACGGGGAACACATTCTAATTTATAAACACTTACAAACCAGGTGTAAATAAGCTCCGAGACAAAGGGTCTACCTCATTCGCTCAGTTCAAGTAGACTGGTTCAGGTAGTGGTGAAGATAAGCTATCTTCGCTCTGCAATGCCTTATGTTGCATATGGTAATCATCAGGCTGAGTCAGAGTTCAAGTGCTGTCACCAGGAATGGTCTCTCATCAGACCCTTTATGTAAGGCAAGAGCAACATAATTGCGAGTAACAGGTCATATACCAGGCAAAAAGGTGTGAGTTCAGCATGGCACTACCTGGTGGAGAATACTGATGAGGGTTCTTCGTCGCAGCACGCTAGTAGAGCATCTCCAGATGTGTAGATAGATTCCAGCTCGTGGGTCTCTACAGTAGCCTGTTATGTATGCAGGGTCTGTTTTCCAGGAAAGTCAGTATCCTCAATCGGGGAAACAAAAGTGGGGAAAGGGCAGAGCAGACATGAAGCTAATTAGTGGTCTGTCTTTTGTCTCGCTGAAGACGGCTTTGATCTCGCCGGCCTCTCTGTGATCATGTCATCTGGATGTTCTCTGGGGGAACCTGAAGAGGATCGCCTTCTTCGTTGTCTGTTTCCGCGAGAGCGGGGTGTGTTGTCCTGCCGTGTAGGTATCCATGGTTCAGGTTGCATGAATGCACTAAGCCAATCTGGCACAGGGATCAATGGTAAGCCCAAAGTGTCGCAGAAAGCTGGGAGGTCCGCCGGAGTACGGAGTGAGGCAGTCCTGTTGCCTAGTGTGGCCGCCAGGCAGAAGGGAAATTTCCAGCGGTACATTATTCGTCGCTCCCTTAGAGCCGTAAGCAGGGGGAGCAGTTCTCTCCTTTGCTGTAAGGTAATGGCGGACAAGTCCTGGTATATCTGAATTGATCTGCCATCATGATGTAATTGACCTTGAGTGCGGGCTTGTCTTAGGACTTCTTCTTTCTGCGTAAAGCTGAAAAAGCAGCAAATTATGTCCCTAGGGGGGTCTGTGTCTTGTCCCCTGGGTCTTAGTGCATGGTGACACCTTTCGAATTCGATAGGGGCGTCATGTGGCCTGCCCAGGAGGGTGTTACATATTGCCCAGATCGCTTGTTGTACCTGGGGGCCCTCTACTGACTCCGGGACCCCCTAAATCTGAGATTTCGCCTGCGCCCCCTGTTATCTATATCCTCTATTTGACGGTGTATCTCTAGGAGATGTTGGGCCTGTATACTGACCATCTGTTGCACTTGCCGAATGGCAGCCCCATGTGTCGCGGAGATGTCCTCTATGTACTCCAAGCGGGCTGCAACTGATCGGATGTCCGATTTAAGGTCCGCTATTGCTGTTGTGAGTGTGCCCTTTATGTCAGCGGCGACCGCGTGAAGGTCTGCCAGGCTGAGGAACGGTGTAGGCTGTGGCTGGTGTGCGCTCACCTGCTGGCTGTGCTCCGGCTCAAGGGCGCTGCAGGCCGCTCCTCCTTCGGAAGCCTGCGTTGAGGCCTGTGTGTCCTGCTGACTGTTCCGAAATAGCGCGGGGATGGTGCGGCTGAGCTGTGTCCCGGCCTCCGGGTGTCCCCGGGTCGACGAGGAACTTCTGCCCGTCATTTTCAGAGGGTTTGGGTAATTAGCTCCGCTTAATGTACTGCTATCAGGCCGCCGGCATACAGAGCGCTCGGATCACGCGTCCATCTTGGTCCAGCGCCAGGCCACGCCCCAACAGGTCCATACTTAATCCTTATTAATCAATCAATAATTATCTTAATGTGTCTAAAAGTATGCAAATACTGCAAAAATTGGGCTCCAGTGTCACAAGGGGTTAATGGAGAAGAACAATGGTGAAACCATAGAAGGAGAGATATCACCGCCTCTACACGGCCTCTTCAGAAAAGAAGCCAAAGCTTAGATAATCATGGTTTGAAACTCCAACACTAGAGGGCTTATCTACCTGTATATGAACGATGAGTGCTTTCAGTAACTTTGAACAAATGATGACAGACCTCCTCCAAAAAGAAATTTCTTAACATTGCTTGGTGGAACCTGAACGGCTCACTGTCAGCCTAGAAAAACACATATATACAGGTGCTGGTCATATAATTAGAATATCATCAAAAAGTTAATGTATTTCACTAATTCCATTCAAAAAGTGAAACTTGTATATTATATTCATTCATTACACACAGACTGATATATTTCAAATGTTTATTTCTTTTAATTTTGATGATTATAACTAAGGAAGATCCCAAATTCAGTATCTTAGAAAATTAGAATATTGTGAAAGGTTCAATATTGAAGACATCTGGCACCACACTCTGATCAGCTAATTAACTCAAAACACCTGCAAAGGCCTTTAAATGGTCTCTCAGTCTAGTTCTATAGGCTACACAATCATGGGGAAGACTGCTGACTTGACAGTTGTCCAAAAGACGACCATTGACACCTTGCATGAGGAGGGCAAGACACAAAAGGTCATTGCAAAAGAGGCTGGCCGTTCACAGAGCTCTGTGTCCAATCACATGAATAGAGAGGCGAAGGAAAGGAAAAGATGTGGTAGAAAAAAGTGTACAAGCAATAGGGATAACCGGACCCTGAAGAGGATTGTGAAACAAAACCCATTCAAAAACGTGGGGGAGATTCACAAAGGGTGGACTGCAGCTGGAGTCAGTGCTTCAAGAACCACTACGCACAGACATGCAAGACATGGGTTTCAGCTGTCGCATTCCTTGTGTCAAGCCACTTTTAAACAACAGACAGCGTCAGAAGCGTCTCGTCTGGGCTAAAGACAAAAAGGACTGGACTGCTGCTGAGTGGTCCAAAGTTATGTTCTCTTATGAAAGTACATTTTGCATTTGTTTTGGAAATCCGGGTCCCAGAGTCTGGAGGAAGAGAGGAGAGGCACACAATCCACGTTGCTTGAGGTCCAGTGTAAAGTTTCCACAGTCAGTGAGGGTTTGGGGTGCCATGTCATCTGCTGGTGTTGGTCCACTGTGTTTTCTGAGGTCCAAGGTCAACGCAGTCATATACCAGGAAGTTTTAGAGCACTTCATGCTTCCTGCTGCTGACCAACTTTATGGAGATGCAGATGTCATTTTCCAACAGGACTTGGCACCTGCACACAGTGCCAAAGCTACCATTACCTGGTTTAAGGACCATGGTATCCCTATGGAGTATTGTGAAGAGGAAGATGCAAGATTTCTAAAAATCCTTTCTTTGTATTGGTCTTAAGTAATATTCTAATATTAATAATATTAGGAGCAACTGCAGCCTGCCTTCCTCTCTTCACAGGTCAGTGCCTCACCTGCGTCCACTGAATCTCTGATTGAGAGAACCTTGGACAAACTGCTATTAGCTCAGTCTGAGCCTGCCCCTGACAATGCAGCTTCATTTGTAGCTAGTCCTTGCTCCCCATGCAGGACACAGAGCAACCATCTCTGTTTATTCAATTCTCTGCGCTGCTGGAACAAAGCTTGGCAAAAACTGCACAGCAAATAACAGCTACTATAAAAGCTGACTTGCAGGGACTGGGTGTCCGCATTGACGCTGTGGAACATAAGCTGGAAGACACTATTTCCCGCACTAACCAGAATACAAGGTGCATTGAAACACTGCAGCAACAATTGGATCAGGCCCTTAATAAGCTTGATGACCTGGAGAACAGGTCTCGCAGGTACAATTTTCACATACGAGGCCTTCCGGAGTCGGTTAAGGACGTTGACAAGGCAGTCCACACCTTCATGCAGACTATGCTACCTGATTTGCCTCCCCAGCGTTTGGACTTGGACAGGGCACACAGGGCTTTACAACAGCCGCGACCTGAAGGTCCCCCGCGAGATATTATTGTGAAGCCTCATTATTATGCCACTAGGAGCTTATCATGCGGAAAGCAAGGGAGGTCCCCTCTATATCCCTTTTGGGTCATGACACCCAGGTGTTTGGGGACATTTCTCCCTTTACGGCACAGAAGAGAAGAGCATTGAAACCCCTACTGTCGGCCCTCACCAGCCAGTCCATTAAATATAGATGGTCTTTTCCCTTCCGTCTATCCTTCATGTTTGCTAACAAACAATACGCCTTCTCCTCATTTGCGGAGGGGGAATCTCTTCTCTTGCAGCTTGGCATAGTCTCGCATGTAGGTCCGGAAGCAGGTCCATCCTCATCACTGAGGAAAGCGCCTAGGAGCTCAATCCATCCGATCTCTCCATTGTGGCAGCAGGCCAGTTCCAGTCGGCGTAGATCTTCAAAACCCCCCTGACACACCACCTGCCATTCAGGGAGCATCATTCTTCATACTACCCTGATTGGGTGAACAACAATTCTGTTGGAACTTTATGGGGCCTCCCCATATTAAAGTGGACTAACTCGGTCCTAGTTATAAACAGTTTAGTTTCCCTTAATAAGCTTTGAAAGACTCCTACCTTCTATGCCTCCCAAGTTACGGTCCTTATGTGGATGGTTGGGGGATTGAAGGGGGGGTAATGTAGGAATGTATTATATACTTTGTGTTCACGGGGATTCAGTATTGACATAGTATTTGATTCACAAATTAACATTTACTTGGCTGTTCGGCTAGGGTTTGGTCGGGTGGACAGGCGCACTCGCTCGATCCAATCCCCCGATGATTCGGGCGTTTGGCTCGAATTTCGTGTCGCACAGGTTTGAGACATGGATTTTTTTTGTGCCTCCGACTGGGGATTTCTTTTTCCCTCCAGGCGGAGGACTTTTTTTATTTTTTATTTTCCTCTCTTTTCTCACTCTTTCCCCGCTTTACTTTCTAACGTTGTTTCCCTTTTTTTCCTTTTGAAATATTTCTCTGTGCGGTAGAGAACCGGACCATATCAAGCGGCTGGAACAACATGGATCCTCGGTTGCCTGTGTATCGTGAAGTCAGCTCCCTGGGGTGGGGTAAGTGACGACCTGTTGCACACATTAGCTGTTGCCTCCCTCTGTACACCATGAGCACCATTATAGATACCAATAATTCTTGCAAAGTAATAACTCATAATGCCCAGGGTCTCAATTCCCCAGTAAAGTGTTGCAAGGCATTCCAATTCTACCACTCTTGCCAAGCAGATATACTCCTGCTCCAGGAAACACATTTTCCCAAATCATACCGTCCATCATTTCTTCATAAACATTATCCCGTTTTCTTCCTGGCCAACGCGGTGGATAAAACTAGGGGGGTAGCAATTTGCTTTTCAAAAAAGCTCTCATTCACCCTCACGCAAGAAATCAGGGATCCTGAGGGTAGGTTCCTTCTGGTCAAGGGCAGAGTGGGGGAGCACCTGTGCTCTATTGTCAGCTACTATGCACCAAACTCAGGCCAGGCACACTTTATGACCAGGCTGTTGCAGGCGTTGTCACCCCACCTGGAGGGTCAAATTATAATTGGGGGAGACACGAATTTGGCCCTAGATATCTCCTTGGACAAATCTAACCCATCGCACCCATCCCTTAAGAGGGCTCCTAAGGGGGGTACAAAGGGTGGCCAAAATGTTGCACGTCTCCAATCTAGTGGATGCGTGGCGGGAACTGAACCCAACAACTCGGGATTATACCTTTTACTCGTCCCCACATGCCACCTATTCGTGCATAGATCACGTCTTTGTTTCGCACGCCCTGGTGCCTAGAATACTTAAGGCTAAGATTATAGAAACAGCATGGTCGGACCATGCTATGGTCACAATTAGGTTCGCAGCCCTTTCGGGGCCCCCCCGCTCTAATCAATGGAGACTCAATGAATCTCTTGTCGGACCCATCTTGGTGTGAGGACATAAAGATTAATTTGCAACAGTATTTTGCTGACAACGTCTCGGAAGACGTAACTCCCATGACGGTGTGGGCGGCTCATAAGGCTGTGGTGAGGGGGAAGCTGATCCAACTGGCATCCCAGCTCAGTAAAGCTAGGAAGGAACATATCCAAGCTCTAGACACTAAATTGCAAAATCTGACTCGCTTTCACAAACGCTCGCCAGACCCTTCCATACTACGACAAATTGAGGACACTAGGGTTGAGCTCAATCTGGCATTGACCACTAAGGCGGAAAAAAGTATCCGCTGGGCCTCCACAAAATTCTATATGCATAGAGACAGAATAGGGACTCTACTGGCCCACAAACTGAATCCCCGCATGAAAATGTTCACATTGCCCAAGGTTCGTTGTGCAGATGGCACTCATTCCCAGAACCCCAACAAGGTCCTTGAGGCTTTTCATAAATTCTATTTTTCCTATACAAGGTCCCCGGGGGCGAGAACCTGGAGGCATGCGACAGATATTTAAATTCCCTTGCGTTATCCAAAATCTCGGAACAACACAGGTCTCGAATGGAAGCCCCCTTCACGGAGTGGGAAATTGTGGAGGTGCTTAAAGGTACGAAAACGGGCTCGGCCCCAGGCCCTGATGGATTCCCAGCTGCTTATTACCGTAAATTTCAAGGCATACTAGTTCCCCACATGGTTAGTTATTTTAACGCTATTCGGGGTGGAGTCCCCTTGGATCCCCTATCCCATGTGGCATATGTAACAGTGATCCCGAAACCGGGCAAAGATCCCGGAGAGGTGGAGAACTATCGGCCAATATCACTCATAGATAATGACATAAAATTGCTCACTAAAGTAATGGCCAATAGATTGTCGGCCTTCATTGGAGAATACATTCATGGGGACCAGGTGGGCTTCATCCCGGGACGCCAGGAATCTGATCAGATACGAAGAGCGGTAGACGTGATCTCCTTCTTGAAATCTGACTGGTCGGGGGGGGGCCTCCCCAGAAAGGGATGCTCCTCTCGATCGACTGGCAAAAAGCATTTGATACGGTGTCCTGGGCCTTTATGTTTAAGGTGCTGAAGGACTGGGGATTCGGTCCGTTTTTCCTACAATCACTACTGGCGCTCTACTCCCAACCCCAAGCTAAGGTAAAATTAATGGGCTTCCATTTGACTCCTTTTCCGATAGAACGGGGCACGTGTCAGGGATGCCCTCTATCCCCGTTACTCTTTGCTATTGTGATCGAGACAGCAGCAGTGGCCATTCGTACAGATGTGAATGTTAGGGGGGTACAACGTGGGGCTGTAATGCATAAATGCGCATTATTTGCGGACGATATGTTGTTGTTCGTTAACATCACCAGTCACGTCCCTACCGAACATAATTAGGATCTTGAAGGAGTTTGGCGGGGCCTCAGGGCTTAGAATTAATGAGTCAAAGTCAGTGGCTATGAATATTAATATTCCTATTGCTACATTGCCCCATATAAAGAATTAATTTCCCTTCCAGTGGGTGGATACGGCCCTCCCATACCTGGGTGTAAATTTAACCCCATTATATTCATCTCTTTATGCGGCAAATTATCCTGAGTGTTTCCGGCAGCTAGGGCGGTTGTTAGACAGCTGGGCACATGGTGACATCTCATGGCTGGGCAGGGCAAATGCTGTCAAGATGACGTTATTACCAAAGCTCCTCTATTATTTTAGGTCCTTGCCCATGCCGATACCGAGATCAGACCTACAGTCTTGTCATTTATATGGGGCATGAAAGGGCACAGACTAGCGAAGGCCACACTTTTTGCGACCAGAAGGACTGGGGGATTGGGGATACCTGACTTATTGACCTATTACAAAGCGGCCCAATTAGCGCAACTGTCAGTGGTATACTCACGTCATGAGAAGCCGGGTTGGGTTCAGCTGGAGCCGTTGGCAACTCCTGGCCACACGTTAGATTACCTGCTTTGGCGTCCATTTAAAGACAGACCACTTATAGGGGCCCCCACACTTTCACATTCCTTCGTGACGTGGGATAGACTTCGGAAAAACAAGTCCTTGGTCTCTCAATATACCCCGTTAGCTCACTTATTCCATAGTCCCGAGTTTGTGCCAGGTTTGGAAATAAGTGCCTTTAAATGGTGGACGGATAAAGGCCTTTACCGTATAGGTCATTTTTTTACACATAAAGGCCCCTTTACTTTGTCACACTGTATCTCTGTCCTGGAGATGCCTACGTCGGAGAGATTTAGATTTTTTCAAATTTCCCATTATCTTCGATCGATCTACACAACGGAAGCTTCCCCCACATTGACCGCTTATGAAAAATGGTGTACAGAGGATGGAGGCTCCAGAGGAGGCCTCACCGTGATATATGGGCTGTTGCTTCCCCCCTCAGAAACAGACTTATATGCTGGCATGGGAGAAACAGTCTTCCGATTTCCCGGATTTCAGCCCAAAAAAAGGCATGGTTACTCTTTATCTTATTGCTTTTTATTTATCAAATTATTTGTCAACTTTCAATATGATTATTTGTTTATCACTTGCATGTGTCTAGGGGGTCGGTTGCAGGTGGGGTAGGTCTTCCCTGCCCGGTCACAGTGTGATCCCAGATGGGGTGATCGGGACGTGGGGAAGAGGTGTCCCATACTCAACATGTTTTCTTTATCAAACTAAATATTCCATTATGACCACGTGCACGTAACACGTGAAAGTTGTAACGTTATACTGCAATGTTATCCCAGTGAACTGTATTCACTTTCTCAATAAAAATATTGAAATATAAAAAAATGGTATAGATAGATAACAACTTTAACCTGTTAGTTTTAAACTGGTATGCTTTTTTAATCCTGCCACTACAGAAAAGGATTATAACTGGATTCATTCAGGCCTGGATATTTTGTGGTTTCCAGGGTATGAATCCATCTGGTCTCTCTCTGCAGAAGAAGTCAATATCTCCTTCCCTTTCATGCACCGGTAGGTGCTCCAAAGCGAAAAAAAAAAATCATTTTTGACAACTGGAACCCATGGTATAGGCCCATATGTCTGCTGATGGGAGTTTCAAATTTCTTTTTAGATACCAGGGATACATGGTCCCTTATTCGATGAAAGAAAGGTTGTTTGGTTTTTCCGACATAAAAGGCTTTATATTCACATTCCATATAATATCAACTCCTATCGATTGACAATCAGCATAAAAGTTTGGGCCTATAACATTTACCATTTGGTAAGTTTATCTCATTGGTATTCATAACAAATCTACAGAAATTGCATTTGCGACAGGGGGGCAATACCTTTTTTAGACTTTTTTGCTAGATGACTGTGAACCAATTGATCTTTTAGAGATTTTGATCTCTTAAATGTAATCTGAGGATGAGAGCTGACATATTTTGATACTACTTCACCT
The DNA here is from genome assembly GCA_018402905.1 of Glandirana rugosa. Lineage (NCBI taxonomy): Eukaryota > Metazoa > Chordata > Amphibia > Anura > Ranidae > Glandirana > Glandirana rugosa. The sequence goes on from BLSH010230596.1 coordinate 259,880, forward strand.
GTCAGTAATAAATCCAAATATTTTTGAATGATATGGCACACTTTTTGATGTTGACCTGTATATCGGGTTATTAATCTGACTTTTTGGTCCTCAGATTTGGATTTCTTAGTATGCATTAATTGATCTCTGTTTTTCATCTTTGCTCGATGGTAAGCCTTTTTAAAGGCATGAATGACTGTAGACCCTATTTAATAGACAATGCTGTAGGGCTCTTGCTTCTTTCTCAAAATCAGTGTTTTGATTACAATTTCTTTTGAGTCTGAGGTATTGACTGTATGGTATACTAGAAATTAAGGGCTGTGGGTGGGAGCTGGTGGCATGCAGGATAGTATTTCCCAAAATATAAAATGGTATTTGCACCAAGAAATCCCATTTTCTATATGCTTTTGTAATATTTTTAAAAATGTGAACAGAGTTGTGTATGCACAAATTAGTTTGCATTCTGTCCATGCCTTGGCGCTTGGATAAATACGTTCCCATATGCATTTTTCAATATATATATATGAAAATGATCACAATTAACCTATTCAGTATAAATGGCAGTGTTTTCCCTTGCCGGGGTAGTCCAGGTGCAGCATACAGCCTTCAATAGACACGAATGACTGTGCACTACTATACGTGTGCATATTCTGGTGCTACTGTAAAAAGAAGTTTAGCATATAGGAGAATACAAAAAATGTATGGATTTCTATTTTTTACATACACCCATATTCTGTATCTACATTTACAATAGCACTAGCTTATAGAGTACAGCATCGCACAGGCATTCATATTTATGGTAGACTGTATGTCTACCACTCATTTATGTTGTTAAGACGACCATGTGCAATAGTCCTAAAAAATCTTACTAAAGTTTGATAATGTTTAAAAAATGTTGACATATGGTTGTAATTATGAAGTACATTGGGGTAGCCATACTAGGTCATTACATAAGCGTGCTTTGCTTCATCCACATTTCATAATAAGCAAGAACTATTTTTACTCAAAAATATGTTGAATGAGTTGAAAACCTACAACAGTAAAATCGGTCAGTATATGCAGAAAATCACTCTTGTTATACTCACTGTTGAACCTAAGGGGTTAATCCTGTGCATTGATCCTGCCTTTTCTGATCCTCCCCTTCTTCCACTGACCCCAATCCATCTCCTGATAGAACAGAGCCTTGGAGGCACTCTGCGCACTCTAAGTTTGGTGTGCATTGCTAAAAAGTTTTTTTTTCTCTCGGGAGGGTACATGTGATCAGCACAGGGCCAATCAGCACTGTCCAGACAGAGGGTCAGGAGTCCTGCAGCCTCGTAGGACAGTCAGAGGAGAATGAAAACTCATCCTACAAGCTTTAACCATACACTGATAGAAATCACAAGACTGCTCTAACTGCTGATGATAAAAGGTATTTAGCAGTTTATATTTACTAAAATAATTACATTTCCATGTTCTGTATACTGTGGGAGACCAGATATAGTGGATTCAGTGTCCTGGTTTTAGTAATACTTTAACATGAGCCCTAATAATGCATCTGAAATGTATTTTGTTTTTAATGATTCACTTTAATTGAACCAAATCAGCATTAAAGAAGGGGTATAGCCAACTGTGAGTTGGCTGGCCATCATACTGATGCTGTGGCCTCCATGTATGTCTATCACTTACTTGGAACAAGTGTGTACATAATAAGAATATTGTATCCTTGCATATTATATTTTGCACAGCTTTTTTTACATTAGCAAAC
>BLSH010230744.1:4928-20181 GCA_018402905.1 Glandirana rugosa
AAAAGGCCTACCGTCTAAAACTTCTATGGGATAGAACGAAGACATTCCGTTATATCGAATTCTGAAGTAAAAACACAGATTTACTGCTAATATACTCTACTTTACATGCAAGTTAAAAACAACAGCTCAAAAGTGCTGCCTTCAGCACAAATACATTTCATCTCATATAATCGTCATTTAGACACAAAAATGAAGTCTTAAGCTATATTGCCTTACAGAAGCAAGATAGGGTATCTTCAAAATCTGCCATCCGGAAAATTTTGTGGTTGATGGCTCAAGAAAGGTTGGCTGGCATTCTCTCAAATAGTCTGCACAAATTCGAGCTGATTTGGGAACCGTGGGAAAAATTTGTAGGAATCTCTCTAACTCCAGGTATTCCAGGATTCCAAAATCCTTAAAAAGATTGATAGAGGTGGTGGTTTTTGTACCAATCTTTCTCTCTCTGGGAAACTCTTTTCTATATTCCCTTCTCTCTCCCTCTCTCCTTATCTCTAACCTCCCTTCCTTCTCCCCTTTTTCTTCTCTGTAAAATAAAACAGGAGGAGGGCTAGCTCCCTGGCACAGCTTGATCCCGACTGGGGTGCCAGGGCTCTACTCTCCTAAGATAGATTCGGTTTTTCCGTCTCAGGAAACAGTCGATCTTTTCTACCAATTTACTTTATATGTTATTGCAAATGCAAAAGGTTTTTTAGACCTACATAATATGTTATATGTTATCATTTTGATGTAAACATCGTTTGATACTACTTTGAAACTTCTAATAAAAATCATTGAAAATAATAAGAATAAAGCGAAACAGGTGACTTCTAGGAGTTTTTACCTGTTGGTGAGATTCACATGAGTAAGGGGACTTGGGAGTACCCACCTGCCCCGGCGCCCCCATGGGAACAAACTGCGCCTGGACAAGGAGGCGACCCCAAATGTCATCAATTCGAGCTATGGGCCCCAACAGGTGCTATTCTTTAATAAAGTTTGTTAGGGACCATTTGGGATAGGCCCCTCAACCAACATGGGGATCTCCTAGGGTGAAATATAGACAGGGAGATTGTTAAGCTTAAGCAGCGGCTGGACAAGGGAGAATAATGAGCTAATGACCTGCTCATGCGTGGCGGTGACGTTATGGTGAGACAAGCTACCGTTAGAGAAAAATGCAAAAAGAGGAGAGGGAAAGGAAGAAGAAAGTAATGGGGAAAAAGAAGAAGTGAGATGAAGGGCAAAGGGCATCCCGGGGTATTCTGCGCCTCCTGTAGGATAAGTTGTGAGGGCCTTGTGTCTAGGTTTTGAAGCTATCTAGCATGATGGCCATGGGTGTGCTCAAGGGGTGAGAAGACTATAGTCGAAGTTGGAGGGTACAAAGTGTTCCATCCACGGTTTCCAAATTTTTTCTTGAGCTACTGCCTTATCCATAATAATGGCTTCTATTCTCGCGTGAATCATAGCCCTTGTGACCCTGTTTTTGGTCTCACTAATATTAAGAAGGGGTGTTTTCCACGCCTTGGCTATCGTTTGTTTTGCAGCCATCGTAATCTGCAAGAGAAGTTTGAATTGAGTCTTAGTAATGCCATCCGGTTTATTGTTCAGAAGAGCAACCGTCGGCTCAGGGGGGAGAGAAGTATGAAATAAAGTTGATAGTATCTGGAATATTTGAAGGTTGCAACCAGAGGACAGGACCACCATATATGGAGGTGTGTACCTCGTTCTGTACAGCCTCTGAAGCAGAGAGGGGAGTAGGTAGAGATATATTTTGCAATACGGGCGGGGACCAGGTACCATCTCAGGAGTACTTTATAATTGGTTTCAACTGCCACTACCGATTGAGAGAAAGATTTGGTGGCTTCCCAAATGTCAGTCCAGTCTTTAGGTTCAAAGTTTGTTCCTAAGTTTTTTTCCCAATTGGTGACGTATAATATAGAGGAGGGAGGTACCGGGTCCAAAAGCTGATTATATAGAGATGAGATTAAGCCTTTTGCGTGAGGGTCTTTATGGCAAGTATGTTCAAAAAAGGATAGGGCTGGTAGGGAGGAGTCCCTACGTATGCAGGGAGAAAAAAAATGTTTTAGTTACAGGTACCTAAATATTTCTGAGTTGGGTAGGTCGTATGTTTCGCAGAGTGTCGGGAAGGGTTTGATTGAGTCTGGGGTCGTGAATGAGAGAGCTCTGAAAAGGTTAGATCAGGTCCAGTTGTTAAATGAATTTGGAGAGGTCCAGGCTGGATAAAAGACTGAGTTTTTTAAGAAAGAGAGTAGCGGGTTATGTGAAGATTGTAGGCCGTGTTTGGTCTTCAAAATGTCCCAAAGGCGTAAGCTGTGTGCTGTAACTGAGTTGGTAATCTGTTTACGGTATTTTGGCCTTAACCAAAGAAGATTTGCTACTGATAATGGGTCGCAATCAACCAATTCCAGAGAGACCCATAGAGGGGTCTCTTTAGTAGCATGGTACTTTGGGAGTAGGGATAACTGAGCCACCAGGAAATATTTGGCATAGTTGGGGACACCCAAGCCTCCTCTTCTTTTAGGGGAGAAAAGTATGTGTCTTTTTATTCTGGGTCTAACTTTCCCCCAGATATATTGGAATGTGCGTCTCTGTAAAATGCGCAGAAAGTGTGGGGGGGACATTGATTGGCAGCACCCTAAAGAGGTACAGGATTTTAGGTAAAATAGTCATCTTAACTGTAGCAATTCTGCCCATCCAGGCTAGGGGAAGTTTAGACCAAGATTCCATAAGGCTAGTTAAGTGTGTTAGTATTGGGGATAGTTTGCTGAATAAAGATTTGTGATGTCAGCTGTGAGATGGATACCTAGGTATGATAAGCTGTTTGTGGACCAGGTAAACGGAAGTATTTGTTGTAATTGAGCTAATGGTAGAGGGTCAATAGAGATGTTTAAGGCTTTGGATTTATGTGGGTTTACGTCCAAGACCGAGATTTTACCAAACTCTTCCAGAGTTTTGAGGAGATTTGGGGCTGATGTTATGGGGGCTGTCAGGAATAGTAGTATATTGTCTGCGAAGAGACATAACTTGTGTTGATGGCCACCCATATCGATGCCTTTTATATTTGGGTTAGTTTGAATCATTTGTGCTAGTGGCTCGATTGCAAGGGTGAAGAGGAGAGGAGAGAGGGGGCAACCTTGGCGCGTTCCTCGACGCACCGGGAATGGATCAGATTTGAAGCCCGAATACTTGACGTAAGCTGAAGGAGAGCAATAGAGAGAGGAGACCCAGGAGAGGAAATGGGGGTCAAAGTCCAAAGTCTTGAGGGCAAACTTTAGATAAGACCATGATAGGGTATCAAATGCTTTCCTTATATCTAAAGACAGGAGGCATGTGGGTATCTTTCGTTTCCTAGCTACGTGAGTTAGGATAACTGCCCTTCTGATGTTGTCTCCAGCCTGCCTGGAGGGGATAAACCCCACTTGATCTCTGTGAACCAGGGTTCCAATAATTGGATTCAGGTGTGTGGCCAAAATTTTAGCTAGGAGTTTAATATCTAAATTTAATAAGGAGATTGGACGAAAGTTAGCCCAGGAAGAACTATCTGAGTGGGGTTTGGGCAGCATGGAGATGACGGCAGAAAGGGATTCAGGCCTGAAGTTGGTCCCCTTCAGATTACTGTTGAGGGCCGATGTCAACATGGGGGTGAGTAGATCAGAGAAATGTTTGTAGTATACAGCAGTGAAGCTGTCTGGGCCTGGTCTTTTGTTAGAGCGTAAAGACTTAATAGCTGCTGCTACCTCCATCTCAGTGACTGGTTGCTTGAGAGCAGATCGTTGTTCAGCTGATAGAGGGTAGGGAAATGTTAGCAAAAAGAGACGCTGCATGTGTTTCATCAAAGGTTGTTTGGGAGGAATAAAGATTGGCGAGATGTCTACGAAAGTGGGCCACCACTTTCATAGGGTTACTGGTATAGGTGTTGTGGGCTACTTTTAATCTGATGGGCTTGTATAGTTGGTCTAGTTTTCATAGGGTGAGGGCTAAAAAGGTCTGGCTTGTTGCTTTTCATGTATAATTTGTGTGTGGAGCGTCTCAAAGTTTTATTAGCGGACTCAGATAAAAAGAGGTCTAAGTCAAGTCTCGCCTGGTCTAAGGCTTGCCTATTAGAGGGAGTGGGGTCCTTCTGGAAGTTGGTGTGGGCCTTAAAAAATTGAACGTCTAGTTCTTTGTGTTTCGCTCTCCTATCCTTTTTAAGGTAAGATGCTTTACTTATTAGCGCGCCTCTAAGGACTAGCTTAGGTGCCTCCCATAAGGTCAGAGGGGATATGTCTACAGGTGTGTTGCTGGTAATGTATTCTTTAAGGACTAGTGAAATATCCAGTCTGTGGGAGGGATTAGCTAAAATTGAGTCATTTAGACACCATGTTCTGTCTATTTGTTTAGGTATTAAAGAGGTTAATGACGTGATAACTGCGTCATGGTCTGACCATGAGCAGGGGGCAACGATGGATGCAATAAGAGAGGGGGCAGTGCATACATCAATCTGGATGTGGTCTATACGGGAAAGAACTTTGTGTGGGTGGGAATAGTGCGTGTATTGTCTAAGCGTCGGATTGGATTCTCTCCAGGTGTCTATGAGGGAATGGGAAGACAGCAGATGTCTTAAGCTCGATTTTCCGGGGTTCGAGTCCGGTGTGAACGGGGATTTGTCAAGAAACGGGTATATGGTTTGGTTTGAGTCACCGCCTAGTACAAGTGTGCCCTGTCTATGTTGCGTTACGATATGTAGCAAGTGAGACATGAAAGAGCTGGGCCTCTTGTTAGGGGCATAGTATGTTACTAGTGTGACCTCAGTCTCGAGGAGGTGTCCAATCAATATAATGTACCAGCCTTCGGGGTCTTTGATCTCCCTGGACATGGAGAATGGAGCCCTACGGTGAAAGGCTATAAGCACCCCTCTCTGCTTCTTATTAGCTGAGGCCGTGAAGACCTGGGGATAGGATTGGTGGAAAAATGTAGGGGTATATTGCTGGGTAAAATGGGTTTCTTGCAGAAATACGACATGCGCTTCAAGAGAAGCAAAGGAGTGGAAGGCTTTGGTCCTCTTCTGAAGTACATTAAGCCCTTGAACGTTTAGTGTCAAAAAGTTTAAAGGAGCCATCTTGGAGGTTTATCCTTAGTAGACACTTGTAATGTGGGGAAAATAGGAAAACGCAGAGTTCCCCCGGGAGGGGATATAAAGAAGAGGAGTGAGGGGGAAAGATACATGAAGGATAGACACGAGTGGAAAGCATACTTAGTCAACATAGAGGAATAAGTAAATATAGTGAAACATGTCAGAATATCGTAAAGTGCAGAGACTAGGACCAGAAAGGAAAGGAAGAGAAAGAAACCTACGTGTCCTGTGTGGTCGAATGACCACTAAGGACTAAATGGGGCTAGTCTGAGGGGTCCACACAAGACCCGTCAATTAGCGAGGGGGGGCAACAAAAACAACCAGGGAGTGCCAACAGCTATTTAACAAGTCTATAAGTAATAAGGACATTCCCAAAGTACTCAAAAAGGTCACCTGCAGCAGGTGACAAGAGGTGAGCTCCTGGAGTACATTCATAAGTATCCAATTGAGTGTGTATCAAATGGAGTGGAACCTGGCGGGAGATATCAGACAATTGTATGGGAGAGGTTTTCCTTGAAATAAAGGGAGGGTTGGTAACCTGAGTATATACCCATTTTAAAGCCTCAGTGGCAACAAACAATTAACTTAACAAGTAACTTAACATGAAATTTTGTTAAGACAATCAACCCAAAAACAATTAGAACATTTCAGAACGTCAAATACTGCTGACATGTGATCGAATATCTTATGGGCAGTTCAGAGTTAGTTCTTCGCTGCGATCAGTTGTGCTTGGGCTAGGGTCTGATAGGATGTCCATATAGACAATAAACATTCTATATGGCGTTTGCAGGCGTGGTTCGCCAGAAGAAGAAAAAAAAGGGGATTTTTCCCTCTCTTTCCCCCTGTTTTGTTTTGGGGGGGGGGGAGGGGGGGATATACCAACAATGAGGGGATAAGAGTATGGGAAGTGTAAATGTCAGTTGATCCATGAAATAACTTGGATTTTGAGACCAAAAGTTTATAGATCTCGGGGTGTCAGCAGCAAGAGACCTGGATGCGAGCAAAGGCTGCATTCTTATGTGAACCTCCAGGAAGTATTAGTCTCAGCAGCGTCTGGTTGGTGTGGATCTTGGGTATAAATGAGAGGTGTAAGGATTGGGAATGGAAGGAACAGTCAGCATATAATCCACAGCTGAAGTATGTCAGAGTGCTTCTAGTGGAGGGTGGCAAGCGAGATGTGTCAGGCTGTAACCAGCAACCAGGGTTTGCCGCAGTGCTCTGAGTGGAGGGTGTTAAAACAGGGTGTGACAGTAGAGTACCTCAGTCCATGGAGTCCATGCCTTCAGTCATTGCAGGAGTGAATCTGCCTCTTTTATGGACGTTACGGTCCTCACATGTAGAGGTGGAGGGTTGGATTTTCTGCGGAGAGTTGAAGGCCGAGCGACATCTGTGGCGCTGGTCCTTCTGGCTGGAGTTTGGAGGAGAGAGGTGTAGTTCCTGAAGAAGAGAGCATAGATCAGCTTCGGATTTGCATATATGTTTGCGACCTTTATAGGTGAACCTGATGGAAAATGGGAATCCCCAGGAGTATGTGATGTGATGCTGTTGTAGAATTTGTAACTGGAGTTTCAGTGTCCTTCTCCTTGCAATCGTGGCCTGGGAGAGGTCAGCAAAAAGCTGATAATTATGACCTTGAAAGTGAAGGGACTCTTTCTGACGAGCTGCCTGAAGAAGTTGTTCCTTTGTCTTGTAAAAATGAAGTTTAGCGATTATGTCGCGTGGGGGGCCCTCATCTTTTTTGGGGGCTAGGGTCCTGTGGACCCGGTCCATCTCTAGGCGCTCAATAGGGATGGCTCCTGGAAGAGGGCTGTGACTGTGGATTGAATGTCCAAAACTGATTCAGGGATCCCTCTAATACGAATGTTTGAGCGTCTGGCTCTATTTTCAAATTCCTCAAGCTGGAGGTGCAGGTTGCTATTTTCTTCTTTTAATAAGGCTACCTCTTCATTTTGATCATGCATGTTAGCTTCTATGTCGTCTACTCTTTGCTCCAGCTCATCTGTGCGGTGGCCCAACTCCCTTATCTCTCTTGTGAGGAGATCTGTAATCTGCTCTGAGGTTTGCTTAAGGGCCTTATGAAGCATTCTTTCAAATTGCGCCATCAGTGTTGATTGGGGCTCATGAGACTGAGAGTGTATAGGGGAGGCTAAAGTTTCACCTTCTGACTCACCCTCATCTCTGTGCAGTACCTGTTGCCACCGTGGGGATCGTTGGGATGCGCTGCCATCTTAAAGGAGGCCTGAGCCAGGGCCTCACGTATATTTTTTGCCTTTACCATGGCATGGGGTCCGCCGAGGACCATCCCCAAAGGTGTCTGGTGTTTGCGGGCTGTGGAGCTGCCAATGTGGGTATGCTGGGATGTCCGGGTCCGTTGGTGTCAGCCGCGGCTTTTCTCCCTGCGTGCGGCTTCGCGCATGACCACTCTCATTTTTCTAAATATTTTATTATATCTTTTCATGTTACAACACTGAAGAAATTACACTTTGCTACAATGTAAAGTAGTGAGTGTACAGCATGTATAACAGTGTAAATTTGCTGTCCGCTGAAAATAACTCAACACACAGCATTAATGTCTAAACTGCTGGCAACAAAAGTGAGTACACCCCAAGTGAAAATGTCCAAGTTAGGCCCAAACTGTCAATATTTTGTGTGACCACCATTATTTTCCTGCACTGCCTTAACCCTCTTGGGCATGGAGTTTACCAGAGCTTCACAGGTTGCCACTGGATTCCTCTTCCTCCTCACCATGACAACATCACAGAGCTGGTGGATGTTAGAGATCTTGCACTCCTCCACCTTCCATTTGAGGATACCCCACAGATGCTCAATGTCTGGAGACATATTTGGCCAGTCCATCACCTTTACCCTCAGCTTTTTTAGCAAGGCAGTGGTCGTCTTGGAGGTGTGTTTGGGGTCATTATCACGTTGGAATACTGCTCTGCGGCCCAGTCTCCGAAGGGAGGGATCATGCTCTGCTTCAGTATGTCATAGTACATGTTGTCATTCAAGGATCCCTCAATGAACTGTAGCTCCCCAGTGCCGGCATCACTCATGCAGTCCCAGACCATGACACTCCCACCACCATGCTTTACTGTAGGCAAGACACACTTGTCTTTGTACTCCTCACCTGGTTGCCGCCACACACGCTTAACACCATCTGATCCACACACGTTTATCTTGGTCTCAGACCACAGGGCATGGTTCCAGTAATCCATGTCTTTAGTCTGCTTGTCTTCAGCAAACTGTTTGTGGGCTTTCTTGTGCATCATCTTTAGAAGAGGCTTCCTTCTGGGATGCAGCCATGCAGACTGATTTGATGCAGTGTGCGGCTTATGGTCTGAGCACTGGCAGGCTGACCCCCGCCTCTTCAACCTCTGCAGCAATGCTGGCAGCACTCAAACGTCTATTTTCCAAAGACAACCTCTGGATATTATGCTGAGCATGTGCACTCAACTTCTTTGGTCGACCATGGTGAGGCCTGTTCTGCGTGGAACCTGTCCTGTTAAACCACTGTATGGCCTTGGCCATCATGCTGCAGCTCAGTTTCAAGGTCTTGGAAATCTTCTTATAGCCTAGGCCATCTTTATGTAGAGCAACAATTCTTTTTTTCAGATTCTCAGAAAGTTCTGTGCCATGAGGTGTCATGTTGAACTTCCAGTGATCAGTATTAGAGAGTGAAAGTGATAACACCAAATTTAACACACCTGCTCCCCATTCCCACCTGGGACCTTGTAACACTAACAAGACACATGAAACCGGGGAGGGAAAATGGCTTAATTTTTTCCCAATTTGGACATTTTCACTTAGGGGTGTACTCACTTTTGTTGCCAGCGGTTTAGACATTAATGGCTGTGTGTTGAGTTATTTTGAGGGGACAGCAAATATACACTGTTATACAAGCTGTACACTCACTACTTTGCTTTATGTAGCAAAGTGTCATTTCATCAGTGTTGTCACACGAAAATATTACAAAAATGTGAGGGGTGTGTTCACTTTTGGCAGGTACTGTATATATATTGTAAGGGATTAGCTCAGTAGTGGGGTGTGCAGGACCCCCTGGATGGGTCACAGCACAGTGAAGTAGGCATGGACAAACACCAGAATCTTTGTGAAAGCAGAAACTGTGGTTTATTTACACATCTGTGATTATAAAATGCATTCATCAAAACAGGCAAGATAAAACAAAACAGAAAAAAGGCCTTGCCACTTTGGGCATCTAACTACAAAGACACAGAACCTGACTACTTGTTCTGCCAGAGCCTACTGCTGCCCAGACTTTTGGCGGTAACAAAGAAATAAGCAGAGGCTTTTATAGTAACACAGACTTAATCTCAACATTCAGAGGTATTGCTGCTCCTGAGTGTGCCATGCACAAAGATCTGGTTCCAGGGTGGAGCCCCTTGTTGAAGCAACCTGGAAGTTTTATGGAGCCCTGAGTGCTTTATCTGTAACACCTGAGCTCGCTAACAGTCATTGAGCCCAAACAAGCTCACTACACAGCACAAACACAAAAGCAATCAGTTTATAGCATAAACCTGGGACAAATATATCTCCCATTCTGGACACAACCCATAGATTTTCCTGGCTTCCTGTCACATACCCCCCTCTTGTTTCAACCCTAGGGTTGGGACACAGGTTGCCAGGCATGCGTGCACTCGGGACAAAGCATCTGCATTTCCCATTCTAACACTGGGGTGACATTTCACTGTAAAACTGAATTTTTGAAGGGCCAGGAACCACCTATCCACCCTCCTATTGGTCTTTTTGTTCTGTGCCATTCACTGTAATGGAGCATGATCTGTTACAACTTCAAATTGTCTACCCAAGAGAATGTAAAGCCCATTTTATCACTAACCATTCTTTCTCAATGGTGGCAGAATTTTCTTAATGGGCATTCAATTTCCAGCTGAGGTAAATGACAGGGTGTTCTTCCCCTTTGAAAACCTGAGACAATACAACATTTGATGCATCAGTCTGGACCACAAAGTCCTTTGAAAAGTCAGGTGAGTACAACATTGGCTGACAACATAAGACCTGTTTTAAGGCCTCAACAGCTGCTTCTGCTTTGGGGGTTTATTTGATCATGACAGACTCCTTCTCCTTTGTCAAATTGGTCAGAGGAGCAGCCTGTGAATCAAAATGGGGAATAAAGCGGTGATAATAGCCAGCTATTCCTAAAAATTCTCAAATCTGATTCTTGTTGGTGGGGCATGGCCAACTCTGAATATCCTCAACTTTGTTTATTTGGGGCTTTATTAGTCCTCTCCCAAAAGGTATATCCCAGATACTTTGCCTCCCCTAGCCCAATTATATTTTTTTTGGATTGGCTGTAAACCCAGCTTTCCAGATAGAATCTAACAAAGACTGAACCTTTGGTAAGTGTGAGTCCCAATCCTCACTATGGGTGACCACGTCATCTAGGTATGCAGCAGTATAGGCTCGATGAGACCAAAGGGTTTTATCCATTCCCAGTTGAAATGTGCCGGATCATTCTGTAACCCAAAAGGCATCCTCCAATACTGGGAAGATCCCTCTGGAGTTACAAATTACATTTTTTCCTTGGCCAATTCTGAGAGAGGAATTTGCCAATACCCTTTGGTCAGGTCTAAAGTCGTCATATACCGAGCTGTCCCTAGGCGATCAATCAGTCTGTCTATGCAGGGTATGGGAAAGGTCTCAAATAGAGTTGAGCGAACATGAACTATAAAGTTCGGGTTCGGACCAGACTTTAGGGTGTCCATGTCCCGAACCCGAACATTTGAGAAAAAGGCTTTAGGGTTCGGGTATTTTTTCACGCCTAGACATAAACCGGGTGCCCTGGTCAGTTAGTACTTCTTTAGGAATGCCCACACGGCTGAAAACCTGAAATAGCTCTTTGGCAATGGTTTTGGCAGAGGTGTTTCGGAGAGGAATCACTTCTGGGTAACGGGTGGCATAGTCCATTATCACCAAGATATGCTGGTGCCCTCTATCCGCCTTCAGCAAGGGGCAACCAAATCCATGGCAATCCTCTTCAAAGAGACCTCAATGATGGGCAGGGTACCAAAGGACTGCGGAAATGTGGCATGGGTGCAGAAATCTGACACACTGGACAGGAGGAACAGTATATTTCTACTTTCACTTAGTGACCCCAGACCAATAGAACCTCTGGGTGATTCTTTCCTGTGTCATCTCCTAAATGTCCCAACTGTGCCCAAAACCAACTTGCTTTAAGGTTTGGGCACCACCAGTTGCTTAATGGTTTCCTCTACCCTCTGTGACACCCAGTATAACAGGTCCCTTTCCATGATGAAGTACGGGAGGGCAATCCTCTCGTCAGGGTTAATTAATTCCCCATCTATTTTCACTACATTCTCGCGGGCCCTTAGTAATGCGGGGTCCTTCAATTGCACAGTGGCAAAACTTTCTCTGTGCACCTCTAGATCATGAAACACTACAGGTCGCTGTTGCTCTCCTGAGGTTGCAGGTTCTTCCCTAGGCACTGTTGTTTCCCCTGCTAATACTGACAAGGGAAACTCAAGAGAATCCTCACACTTAGAGGAATCCTTAGTAGAACCTTCAGGCTCTGAAGAACCACTTAAAGGCAAATCTGGGCAATCCCAGAGCTCCCAGAATTTTGGGAAATCCCTTCCCACAATGGCGTCATGTAGTAGTTGGAGAACCAAACCCACCTGGTGACACAGGTTACAGAGGGAGGTTTCAAAGGATAGCGTAGTCACCGGATACTCTCAAGTGTTCCCGTGTACACAAATGACCCCCATTGTCCTAGGGTGCAGGGTTTTTTTTCCACCACCAGTTCAGTTTTTACCAAGGTAACAAGGCAACCTGAATCCATCAATACAACAACATTTTTGCCATCTAAACACATTTTGCATAAAGGTTTCTAATTTCCCTTTACTGCAGTGCATGTAGTTTCAAAAAGGGACTTCTGTCTCTCTGTAAGAAAGTCACAGTGCATGTGGTTCATAAATAGCTTGGTAAACTGTTGCTACATGTCCCTCTTCCCGGCAATGGTAACAAATGAACTTTCTAGTCACCTCCTATGGGATTGGTCTTCCAGGCCGCTCTCGCCAGACATTAGATATAAGTGGTCCATATAGTGAACTTGGTGTTGAGTTATTTACTTTAAGGTCATCACAAAGGACAAGGGGGCACTCTTTACATCTAGAGGAAAAAAGATTTCATCTCCAAATACGGAAAGGTTTCTTCACAGTAAGAGCTGTGAAAATGTGGAATAGACTCCCTCCAGAGGTGGTTTTGGCCAGCATGGTTGATTGCTTTAAAAAAGGCCTGGATTCTTTCCTTAATGTAAATAATATAACTGGGTACTAACATTTTTAGGTAAAGTTGATCCAGGGGGAATCCGATTGCCTCTCGGGGAATCAGAAAGGAATTTTTTCCCCCGTTATAGCAAATTGGATCACACTTTGCTGGGGGTTTTTTGCCATCCTCTGGATCAACTGTGGGTGAAGGATTGTATATGGGATTATTTGGTGTTATATATATATATATATATATATATATGTATATTTTCTCTTTGGTTGAACTAGATGGACTTGTGTCTTTTTTCAACCTAACTAACTATGTAGAAGATGTCCCAAAAATACCTTTAGTTCCCCCTTTTTCACTCTCTCCACCCATCCCTTGGTGCAGTCTTACCAGTAGCTTGGGATGATCTGGTCTTGGGGTGGAAAGTCTGAGTCTCTGAGGGAAGACATCAGATTCTCAGTCGTTAGGTACCTTTCCACAAGGTCTACAAGTTTGTCTGCTGTTTCCGGATCTCCATGGCTCACCCATTTCGCTCCACAATTTTTGGACTGGACAGAGTTTCTGGCTGCAGCCATTTCCTGGTCAAGTGGATAAGGTAACACATTTGTGACCAGCGTGGCTTCCTCAGCCGAGAACTCCAATTGTGGACACAGGGAGCACAGACACCCAGTCATGCCAATATTTCCATTTTCAAACAATAATAGTTTTTTGCACCCGCAGGCTCCAAGTCAAAATAAGCCTTTTGGGATTCTCCAGACAGTAGGGGGGGGCACTAGTCCAGCCCATTGTTCTTTAGGCTAACTTTATTTTTCCTCTGTTCTTTCAAAGGTGATCAGAAACATCTCAGGGTCATCATTTGCAGTCATCTTTGGCAACAGGTGGTTTATCTGAAAAGATGGTATGTTATTGGAATCACTCCCAGCCTCGGTCTGCTGGCTTTGCTGAAACGGTTTTATGATGGCCTCCATTCATTGTTGGTGTTTCTGGTCCTGTTCAAGCGCTGAATTGCAAGGCTCTGTTGCAAAGTTGCATTTGTCTGCTGTTGGTTTGCTTTTGCCAGAGCAAGCTGTCTCAGTAGCTTCTCCATGCTGGCCTTACTTCAGTGGCTAGCATCCTCCATAATGTGTAAGGGATTAGCTCAGTAGCGGGGTGTGCAGGACCTCCTGGATGGGTCACAGCACAGTGAAGTAAACACAGACAGACAGCAGGAGATTTGTGAAAGCAAAAACTGTGGTTTATTTACACGTCTGTGGTTACAAAGCGCAGGCATCAAAACAGGTAAAATAAAACAAAAAAGAAAATAAACCCTTGTCACTTTGGACGTCTGACTACAAAGACACAGGAATCTGACTACTTGTTCTGTCACAACCTACCACTGCCCAGATACTTGGTGGTCACTGGTCACATAGAAATAAACAAAGGCTTTTAGTAACACAGACTTAAGGCCCGTACACACGGTACAATAATCGACCAACAACAGTCGGTCAACAGCCTGTTGGCCGATAATCCGACTGTTAGTACGCATAATTTGACAGCCAATTTCCAATTGTCCTCCAACAGAAGTTGGCAGACAAGACTAGAAAACTTTTGTTGACCAACAAGATGTTGGCCGTTTGTTGGCTCGTGTGTACAGAAGTTGGCCAACAAAAGTTGGAAGTGCAAACACGCATGCTCAAAATCAAGGAGATGTTCGGTCGTGTAAACCTGCATTCTTAATTCACAAATCACATTAATTTGAACTTCCTCTTTATACGCTCGTAACACGTCACCACGTTTGGCTTTGTTGGACGATTACTTGACTACCGTCAGTACGCTAGGCAAAACGCAGACAGCCAATTTGGACAAAAGGTGGACGTGAGGTCGCCCAACAATCGGCGCATGTGTACGAGGCTTTAATTTCACAATTCAGAGGTATTGCTGCTCCCCAGTTTGCCATGCACAGAGATCTGGTTCCAGGGTGGAGCCACTTGTTGAAGAAACCTGGGAGTTTTATAGAGCCCTAAGTGCTTTATCTGTTACACCTGAGCTTGTTAACCCTCATTGAGCCCAAACAGGATCGCTACACAGCGCAAACACAAAAGCAATCAGTGTACAGCATAAACCTGGGACAAATATATCTCCCATCCTTTTTTTTTGAGGGGGGTATGGAAACTTTTGGAAAAATGTACCTGGCCTCAAAAAGGTTGAGAACCACTGCTCTAGATTATAGCAGCAGAGAGAAACTGGCTGAATCAAGGCTGTTAAGGTAAGGGAAAATCTCACCTCTGGAATTGTCTTTAAAAATACTGTAAGAAACAAGTGAGCAGGTTGCTTCATCATCTACAAAAATATCTGTTTTGGGTGGACTAATGCTTTAAAACATTAATTTCACAGCACCAGCCTGAGCAAACACAAGTTTACTGAGTCAACAGTTCTGTAATGTTATAAACTGAACCAATATGAACGCAAGTTAGCAAACCATCACTTACAGCAAAAAATGTTTAAAAAAAACAGCTAATTTGTGAAGCTGCAAAATGGTCAATTTACTCAGCATAATTCTCATACTGTAATTTTCATATTGAGAGAAATTTAGAGGGGAGGAAATTGCATTAGCATTCTGTAGTTTTGAAAATGGTGTATTACATATAATAGGCTAATGATTACTTTGAAAATTATTATATCTAAAATTTGCACATCACCCATGCCCTGATCAACACAAAACATAAATCAGGATGGTAATAATAAAGCACAGTGTAAAAGTCCAGTGTTTAATAAGCATATATTTTAAGGCACAGGAAGGACAATGATTATGAATAAATGATGATGAACCAAGCACCCAATCAATCCCAGGTTTGCTCTGGCAACATTGTTTGCCATGCCCTAGTCCTTGTCATTACT
>BLSH010230744.1:28755-38800 GCA_018402905.1 Glandirana rugosa
CTAGGACGAGAAGAGCCCAGGGTGCGGCCGGGAGGACCTGGGAGGGAGGACAACTCATGGAGGTCTCGTTCGTCGAACGATACCCCCGTGGACTGGGTTCGGAGACGAGACACACAGGTAAGTCTGTGTCTCGGTGCCAAGTAGGAACGGGGGGAGAGGAGTAACCGAATGACTGAAACTAACTGTCGTCACCCTCGGTTACTATGACGTGACAGTAGAGTCGGTTACTCCTCCCTCTCAGGACCCTTTAGTTCTGTGAAGACGTTGTAGCGACCTAGCTCTACCCGAGTTCATTCAAAATCCACCCGACTCCCCTCGACGACGTATGTCTTTCCAAAAAAAAAATAGAATTAGTTTTTTTTTTTTTTTATCTTAATGCATTAAGATAAAAAAAAAACCTTTCTGTATGCAGCAGCTCCCCTCAGCCCACCTAAAACTTACTTGAGCCCATCTCGATCCAGCGATGTTGCAGAAGTGTCTTGATTTCCCAGGACTCTCCCTCCTCATTGGCTGAGATGACAGTGCAGTATCATTGGCTCCCACTGCTGTCAATCAAAGTCAGTAAGCCAATGAGGAGAGGGGGGCAAGGATGAACCGTGGCTCTGTGTCTGAATGGACACACAGAGCAGAGGCTTGGGTCAGGTGCCCCCATAGCAAGCTGCTTGCTCTGGAGGTACTCAACAGGAGGGAGGGTCCAGGAGGGCCGGCGTGGGACCCGAGAAGAGCAGGATCTGAGCTTGCAAACCACTGCACAGAGCAGGTAAGTATAACATGTTATTTATTTTAAAGAAAAAAAAAACTAAGCTATCATTTTAATATGGAGTCAAGCTGTAAAAAAATGCCAACGTTTTTGAATAACCACGGGGAAAGATTTATACATATTTATTCCACTTTGGTACCTGTACAAGAGATCTCTTGAACAAGAAGGTTAAACACTGGTCAAATGGGAAACATTAGCCAACAGAGATACCTCGGGTGGTCAACTGGGACACACAATTGACTGCCCATTCATATTTGTGGCCACTTACATAACACTTGGCCAAACACCCTTTTTTATTTTTTCATTTCTCTTTTCTTTATGTTACACTTTATAATTACTGGCACCACAAAGAGTAAATTGAGGATTGTGGTGTAACCAGTACAATATAGTATAACTTTAAGCTTCCCAGAGAAAATTATAAATATAGTTCACAATGTTAAAAGATCAAATATTTTACCACTGGAAACTGGAGGAATGGCCAGAATAAATATATATTTGGGTTTTTTGAAGCACAAAGAACAACCCTAAGCAACATTAAGACACACTATTCTAGAGTGTGTGTTGCCATAGTAACCTTTCCCAGCTATGAACACTTTAATCTTATGGATTAGTGTTAAGTGTGTATTGTGAATGTTTAAAGCCTATATTCATGGCTCTCAAGAGATTATTTTAAAGTTGAGGAAAAACAGAGCAAAGACAAAGGGGACAAAAGGAACACTTTTTGTTCAGAGTTATAAAAAAAAAACCTTATAGTACTCAGTGGACGATGACCTGCTAGTACAGTATAATCTTTTATCAATTTCGCCAGAAAGGACACCCAACAATTCTCATTCATAAGGTATCTGAAGGTAGGCAAAGTGTATTATTTTACAAGAGGCTCTGGAAATTACCAGAAGCTTAACTGCATGATTTTTCTAATTTTCATAAACATTTGTTTTAATGTCTGTTTTGTTTAATGGTGCACCTGCTAAGCATCATAAAGAAACCAGCTAGCAAAAGATCTTTTTAAAATAGTCTACTCTAAAGGGATGTTCTGTTTTACCTGTATACAAAATTAAAAATTCATGCTTGAACATGTTAACAGTTTAAATGTATATTGAGCGATAAACCTGCCTTGTCTCTTTTTATTTTGTACCTATTCAAGTGCTCATGTATTGTCCTCATGCTAATCAATTTGTACCAAACATATAGTACATTCAATTTATATATCAACTATTTTGGGAATAATTGGGGATACTGGGATGAAAGGAGGTTCAAGGATTGTGGAGTTGTAGCTTTGAAACGTTTTGTGTACGCTGACATTTTTTAAAACTTTTAAGACAATCCAGTGTGGCACTGTGAAAAAAAAAGCTTGCAGATTGTATTAAAGTGGTTGTCAACTCTTGACAACCACTTTAACCTACAGGTAAACCCATAATAAGGCTTACCTGTAGGTACCCTGCATATCTCCTAAACCTGCATGGTTTAGGAGATATGCAGTGTATATTCATGTGCCGACGTCATCGTCACATGCACAGTGAAGAAACAGCACGACTGGGCCGTTTCTTCACTAATTGTGCCACAAACGATGGCTTCCATGCACATGCGCGGGAGTGACGTCAGCGCGGCTCCGGCCAATCACAGCACTGGAGCCCGCGCTGTGATTGGCTGGAGCCACCGAACCCGGAAGTAACATGTTGTCGGTCACAGCGGTGAGTATTTCATTATGCGATGCATACTAGCTCATTATGCCTTTGTCTTGCAGGATTTGCAGGAGAGTTGACAACCACTTTGAACTGTTTTGCCACTGAACAGCTTTAGATTTCTTGTAGCTGCTACTTCCACTATTCAATTCAGGCCTAATACTGCTTTATAAAAATTCTGGGGTGACAGCCAAAACTACCTAAAGCAGGGGTCCTCAAACTATGGCCCTCCAGTTGTTCAGGAACTACAATTCCCATCATGCCGAGTCATGCCTGTGAATGTCAGAGTTTTACAATGCCCCATGGGATGTGTAGTTCCGCAACAGCTGGAGGGCCATAGTTTGAGGATGCCTGACCTAAAGTGAATGAATCACATTGAGGTGCTACTACTGTACTTACATCAAGCTAAATGAAAATGTGAAAAAACTCAATGACAAAATATGCGATGCCAGAATATGGTGCTGCTCATGCTGGCCAAGATAATCATACTGTTTCATAATACCATATACAGCTTACAAGCATCTCTGAAAAAGAGGGGATCCCTCCTTGAAATACATGAGCCATTTTGAGAGTCTGCTCGTGTGTGGGACATTTTCGGAGATCCTAGTTGTCTATGACACTGTGGACACTGATTTGTTTGACTTCTCAGGACTTTTCTGAGTATGTATCTATTTTAAAAGTAATGGGCAAGGCTTGTGAGCTCTCTTTCCTTGTTTTTCAATGTATTAAAGGATTGGGGTTTTTCCCAGTTCACCCTCCAAGTTACATTAAAGAGACCTTCTCCTTGCTTTACTTACCGTATTTGTTTTTTTTTCTTAATTTGTCAAATGTCCCCATGACAGTGCCCTGCCACCCATTTTTTGACAACACTAGTCTTAAAAATGGGCAGAATTAATATTTTGATTTGTGCCCTTCAGTGGGTTTAGCTGTTTAGTTTAAGTTTGCAAACTTCATACAGGATTGGACTAACCCCCTATGAGTTGAACCCAGTCAGATTTGCTAACATAAAGCAGAATGTGATTAAGTAAGTAGAAATTCCCAGTACCATAGTAATAAATATATATAGAGTTTCTCACAAAAGTTAGTACATCTCTCACATTTTTGTAAATATTTTATTCTATCTTTTCATGTAACACTTAAGAAATGACACTTTGCTACAATGTAATGTAGTGAGTGTGCAGCTTGTATAACAGTGTAAATTTGCTGACCCCACAAAATAACTCAACACACAGCCATTCATGTCTAAACCGCTGGCAACAAAGGTGAGTACACCACTAAATGAAAATGTCCAAACTAGGCCAAATTAGCCATTTTCTTTCCCCAGTGTCATGTGACTAGTTAGTGTTATAAGGTTTCAGTTGTGAATCGGGAGCAGGTGTGTTAAATTTGGTGTTATCGCTCTCACTCTCTCATACTAGTCACTGGAAGTTCAACATGGCACCTCATGGCAAAGAACTCTCTGAGGATCTGAAAAAATGAATCGTTGATCTACATAAAGATGGCCTAGGCTATATGAAGTTTGCCAAGACCCTGAAACTGAGCTGCAGCACGGTGGCCAAGACCATACAGCGGTTTAACAGGACAGGTTCCACTCAAAAAAGGCCTCACCATGGTCATCCAAAGTAGTTGAGTGCACTTGCTCAGCTTCATATCCAGAAGTTGCCTTTGGGAAATAGACTTATGAGTGCTGCCAGCATTGCTGCAGAGGTTGTAGGGGTGGAAGGTCAATCTGTCAGTGCTCAGACCATACACCGCACACTGCAACAAATTGGACTGCATGGCTGTCGTCCCAGAAGGAAGCCTCTTCTAAAGATGATGCACAAGAAAGCCTGCAAACAGTTTTTGCTGTTTTTCAGCTGAAGACAAGCTGACTAAAGACATAGATTACTGGAACCATGTCCTGTGGTCTGATGAGACCTAGATAAACTTATTTGATTTGGATGGTGTCAAGCGTGTGTGGCGGCAACCAAGTGAGGAGTACAAAAACAAGTGTGTCTTGCCTACAGTCAATCATGGTGGTGAAAGTGTCATGGTCTGGGGCTGCATGAGTGCTACAGGCACTGGGGAGCTACAGTTTATTGAGGGAACCATGAATGCCAACATGTACTTTGACATACTGAAGCAGAGCATGATCCCCTCCCTTCAGAGACTTGGCCACACGGCAGTAATCCAACATGATAGCGACCCCAAACACACCTCCAAGTTGACCACTGCCTTGCTAAAGAAGCTGAGGGTAAAGGTAATGGACTGGCCAAGCATGTCTCCAGACTTAAACCCTATTGAGCATCTGTGGGGCATCCTCAAATGGAAGGTGAAGGTCTCTAACATCCACCATCTCCATGATGTCGTCATGGAGGAGTGGAAGAGGACTCTAGTGGCAACCTGTGAAGCACTGGTGATCTCCATGCCCAAGAGGGTTAAGGCAGTGCTGGAAAATAATGGTTGGCACACAAAATATTGACACTTTTGTGGCCCAATTTGGACATTTTAACTTAGGGGTGTACTCCCTTTTTTTGTAGTGGTTTAGACAATAATGGCTGTGTGTTAAGTTATTTTGAGGGGACGGCACATTTACACTGTTATACAAGCTGTACACTCGCTACTTTACATTGTAGCAAAGGGGCTAATTCAGTATATCGCGAATATGCGATCGCGTGACACCTAAAAATAACACTCATTTAAGTGAATTAGCCTATCAACTGGGTGATCATGTGAACGCAAAATTGCGTTATTGCCGCAAATATGCCTTCTTAATCGGCATATGTGGGAATAGCTGATGTCAATTGGGCTTGAACCTGCAGAATCCATTGAAGATTTGTATGAACATGATTTGCTTGAAAATTATATGGGAACTACTGCAGCAAAATGGAAAACATAAAGCTGAGTACAATGCAAGGTGTGGTGATGACATCTGTAGGATCCGAACCTGTAGCTTTAACCTTTGAAGGTATCAGAAGAAACCACTACACTATAAAGCTGACCACAACCAGCCATAGAAAATACATTTACTAATCTTGTATTCTGTTAATTCTCTACAAACTAACTGCTTGCACGTTAACTAATGTGTGACTATTCCAATTCCACACCATAATATTATTGAATATGTACATAGCATGCATTGAAAGAGTTCATAGTATGGTAACAAACTGATAAGCATTGGCTAATTGGCAAATATGCTTTCACATATTTTCAAAATATAATGCTGAGTACAATGCAAGGTGTAGTGGTGACATCTGTAGGATCTGAACCTGTAGCTGTAACCTTTGAAGGTATCAGAAGAAACCACTACACTATAGAGTAGACCACAACCAGCCATAGAAAATACATTTACTAATCTTGTATTCTGTTAATTCTCTACAAACTAACTGCTGGCATGTTAACTAGTGTGTGATTATTCCAATTCCACACCATAATATTAATGAATATGTACATACCATTGCATGCATTTAAATAATTCATAGTATGGAAGCAATCAAACTGATCTGCATTTGCTAATTGGCGAATATGCGTTCGCATATTTCCAGCATATAATGCTGAGTACAATGCAAGCTTTCAGAAGGTAATACCATCCATACCATTGAACTACTCTGTGAGCTAGATAGCCTTGTTTAAATGTATCCTGTAGGCTTGCTGATACCATACATATCATTGTACCAACCAAACTTTGAACAGTCAGAAGTGTTTGACATTCATATCAGCTGGGAATCCTATTGATCTGTGATTAGCTGAAGCTATTCAAATGGTACAAGTTGTTGAGATAAGCCCAAGTACCATGTGATAGCTGGGGTTCAATCCCAGCTCCCAAATCTAGGTAACCAAGCTGATATTAAAGTGGTCCCTCAGCCCCCTACCACAGAAAATGTACCAGTCAGCAGCTACACATCCTGCAACTGTTGACTTTAATTATTAGGACACTGTCCTGGAAGCTAGTGATGTTGGCACCCTAGCCCATGTTTCCATTGGCTCTCAGGTGCTGTTGCCTCCATTGCCTATTCCCTACTGCATATTCACAAAGGGCACTGTGCTTTCTGAATGGGCTGGCAAAAGGGAAGGAGGAGGGGTGGCAAATTTCTGCCATACCTCGCTGCTGTGAGGTCTGTTAGAAGTGGGGACAGGTAAGTGTCCAAAACAGGTACCCGCCAAACGTGGCATCAGAAGGGGGAGGAGAGAGCTAAGCAGAGCTTCCACTTTTGGGTGGTTATCTAAGGTCCCTTTCACACTTGTGCAACTTGTCCTGCGACTTGGGACTGCAAAATCGCCTGTCAAGTTGGACCCTGTGATTTCCAATGAGTAGCATTCATAGCTGTCTGACTTCAAGTGGCATCAACTTCAAACTAATCCCTGAACTACTTTGGTCCGAGTTTGATATGACTTGAGGTCCCTAGACCTCAAGATTGCACAGGCTTTGCTTCAAGTCACATCAAAGTTGCATGACTTTCAAGTCACACAAGTTCGAATGGGGCCTAAGTAAAAGGTATTATCCTGAAAGTAATGCAGTTTGCCCATGACATTGTTCCAACTTCAGGGAATACCTGTGTAATATTAAGAGCTAGGAACCTCAAGTCACACCAAAGTAGTACAGGAACTACTTTGAAGTTGGTGTCACTTGAAGTAGCACAGATATGAATAGTTTCAGGAAAAGTCAGCCAAGTGTAAAAGGAGTGTATATAAGCAACTCTCTCTGATATATATATATATATACACATATATACACATACAGCATATATATATATATATATATATATATAAATATAAAAGCAGCTCTCCATATATATATATATATATATATATATATATACACACACACACTCCTTACTGATTCACATTAGCAGAACACATGCAGGAAGTGTAATGTGCCTGTAATCAGGAAGTGATGTGTGCGCATGGGCTTGAAGCAGGGGGGTGCAGGCAGTACTGTTGTAAGGGGCCCCAGTGTCTCAAGGGCCCTTACAGCAAAGACTTTAGCAGTCTTTAACATTGGAGTCTATGGGGGAGGACACCTGGTTTGGGGACCCCGTTCTCCCGAACCATAGCCAATATAAAATACCAAACTTTAGTCACATAGAGAGGCCCCCTGGGCAACAACTGGGCCAGGTTTGGGACCTCCAGCATCTATGGTTCAGTCGTACCAGGTCCTCAAAGTGACCAGTCATTGACCAGCAATTGTCGGGTGAATTTCGGACTTAACATTGGAGTCTATGGGAGGGGAGCACCCAGTTTGGGGACACCATTCTCCTGAACCATAGGTGATAAAAATACCAAACTTGGGTCACATGGAGAGGCCCCCCTGGACCACCACTGGTCCAAGTTTAGGACCTCCAGCACCTATGGTTCGGCACGAGGTCTTATTGAAAGCATTGGGTGAATCTGTGCTGCTGTGCACTTTTTTTTAACCTCTTGGATCCCACACTAGCATGCATTGCACACTTCACTTCATTTGAATGAGTCATGCTTGGCAGGCTACATCTGGTAAGTGTGACAGGGTGTATAATTCCTACTGGATCTGCGACATGTGTACACCCCTTGCCAGTGGGTGGATGTGGTGGAATGGCCCAGTGGGAAGGCCCTGGGGGATGTTGGTGGTCAAATGGGGGGGCCCAGGTCTAAAACTGTGCAAGGGGCCCCAAAATTTCTGATGGCTGCCCTGGCAGGAAGTGACTGTGTGGTGATCCCACATGAACAAATAAATTAACCCCATCCCCACCAAATATAGCTACCACATCCTCCCCCACACAGTGTAAGCACAAGTATATTTCCTACACTTACCCATCGAATGAGTAGCACCTCCTTTTTTCTAAACTGGGACCTCGCTATATCCACCTATATAGAGATCCTGACCAGCAAAGGCACTTCCGGGTGAACACAATGACTTTCTCGGGTCAGAGGACAAAGCCACACTTGCTTGCGAATATTTGATCACAATCACAATTTTTTTTAGTAATAGGCAGGTGAATGACAGCCAAAGGCTCAGTTTGAGACATACAACACTGCCTATCCACCAGTAGAGTTGATCGAACCTCTGGAAGTTCGGGTTCTGCTGGTTCGGCCGAAATTCGGGACAAAGTACGGGTTTGGGCCCGGACAGGACCCGAACTTTGACCCGGACCCCGAACCCCATTGAAATCAATGGGGACCTGAACTTTTAGGCACTAAAACGGCTGTAACAAAGTCCTGGAAAGTCCTACAGGTCTGCAAAAGGAAGGAAAATGGGGGTAAGGGTGGGACAAGTGCCCTACAAAGAAATGGGGACAGGGAAATTACTTAAAAGCATTTTTAAACTAAAATCACATAAAAAAAAAAAGGAGGTGGATGTGGACCATCTTCAAACTGTGTGTGAAAAGTATAAATTAGCGGGAGAAGCCATAGCAGTGTTCTAAAATCATCTTCAAACTGTGTGTAAAAAGTCTAAATTAGCCGGGAGAAGCCATATCACTGTTCTACAATCATCTTCAAACTGTGTGTGAAAAGTATAAATTAGCAGGAGAAGCCATAGCAGTGTTCTAAAATTTAGAACAATAATACGGCTCTCTATGCGGCTGGAAGAACAGTAATATGGCTCTATCCCCCTGCAATAGGCTTTTCCCATACACTTTGAATATGATTTTAGAACACTGATTTGGCTTCTCCCGCTAATTTATACTTTTCACACACAGTTTGAAGATGATTGTAGAACAGTGATATGGCTTCTCCCGGCTAATTTATAGTTTTCACACACAGTTTGAAGATGATTTTAGAACACTGCTATGGCTTCTCCCGCTAATTTATACTTTTCACACACAGTTTGAAGATGGTCCACATCCACCTCCATTTTTGATTTTTTTATGTGATTTTAGTTTAAAAATGCTTTAAAGTTATTTCCCTGTCCCCATTTCTTTGTAGGGCACTTGTCCGACCCTTACCCCCATTTTCCTTCTTTTTGCAGACCTCTAGGACTTTCCAGGACTTTGTTACAGCAATTTTCAAAACTTTTATTAAATTACCAGAACCCTGGACCCGAACCCGGACTTTTTTTTTAAAAGTCCGGGTTTGGGTCTGGGTCCCGGACACCCAAAAGTTCGGTACGGACCCGAACTTTATAGTTCGGGTTCGCTCAACTCTATCCACCGGCTAAATTCATTATGAGTGCCGGTTCATACTTGTGCAATGCGGGAACCCTGCAAATCCACTACAGGTTCCCGCATTTCATTTCACACTGCCATGTGTGACCTGCTGGGAGTGTCAATACATTGTTAATGACACCCCCATTTCAACTCACATATCACAGTGCAAACTAGCAGTTCGGACATTAATCGGATCGCATGGGTGGAAACATCCATACAATCCAATTCTGGTGCGGACCAAAAAAAAAGGGTCCTGTGCGAGTTTGGTCCGAATGCAAAGTAAATTCAGCCATACTATCTGTATGGCTGAAATTGCATCGCATGGACAGCGAATGTGACTTGTACTGCGGTGTGAATCAGTCTTGCACAGCGCAGCAGTGTGAACCGACACTTACCTGCAATTCTCCAGACCTGTTAAATGAAAAGACTCCACTTAAACAACCGTTATCATTTACTTGCAGGTGTGCTGAAGAGATTAGGTTTTTTTTAATCCACAATTACAC
>BLSH010230744.1:38810-54238 GCA_018402905.1 Glandirana rugosa
CGATTAAGTGAATTTACCCACAATAAAAATCCACAGTACGCTAGCGTATAAGCGCTATATGACTTAATCGGGGAAACGATGTTACATTTCATCACTCACATGTCGAACATATTATCACATTTACACGGCAGGGGAGTTTTATTGAATTGTGTGTCGGTAATAACAGATTTGGTGACGTTTTTTTCCCTCATGTGGGAATTCAATTTTACAGGTTTAACCCGGTGTTTTCACAGTTATAAAACACACGGTTGGTAATAAAAGGTCGTGACGGAATTGGGAGAACCCGTACCTCTAGTGGTTTTTGTGCCTAAAAGTTCGGGTCCCCATTGATTTCAATGGGGTTCGGTGTCCGTGCGATCGTTCGGGTTCCGTCCGGACCCGGACCTGGACTTTGTCCCGAAGTTCGGCCCGACCAGCAGAACCCGAACTTCCAGAGGTTCGCTCAACTCTACCTGCGAAGCACTGGTGATCTCCATGCCCAAGAGGGTTAAGGCAGTGCTGGAAAATAATGGTTGGCACACAAAATATTGACACTTTTGTGGCCCAATTTGGACATTTTAACTTAAGGGTGTACTCCCTTTTTTTGCAGTGGTTTAGACAATAATGGCTGTGTGTTAAGTTATTTTGAGGGGACGGCACATTTACACTATTATACAAGCTGTACACTCACTACTTTACATTGTAGCAAAGGGGCTAATTCAGTATATCGCGAATATGCGATCGCATGACACCTAAAAATAACACCCATTTAAGTGAATTAGCCTATCAACTGGGTGATCATGTGAACGCAAAATTGCGTTATTGCCGCAAATATGCCTTCTTAATCGGCATATGTGGGAATAGCTGATGTCAATCGGGCTTGAACCTGCAGAATCCATTGAAGATTTGTATGAACATGATTTGCTTGAAAATTATATGGGAACTACTGCAGCAAAATGGAAAACATAAAGCTGAGTACAATGCAAGGTGTGGTGATGACATCTGTAGGATCCGAACCTGTAGCTTTAATCTTTGAAGGTATCAGAAGAAACCTCTACACTATAGAGCTGACCACAACCAGCCATAGAAAATACAGTTACTAATCTTGTATTCTGTTAATTCTCTACAAACTAACTGCTTGCACGTTAACTAATGTGTGACTATTCCAATTCCACACCATAATATTATTGAATATGTACATACCATTGCATGCATTGAAATAGTTCATAGTATGGTAGCAAACTGATAAGCATTGGCTAATTGGCAAATATGCCTTCACATATTTTCAAAATATAATGCTGAGTAAAATGCAAGGTGTAGTGGTGACATCTGTAGGATCTGAACCTGTAGCTGTAACCTTTGAAGGTATCAGAAGAAACCACTACACTATAGAGTAGTCCAAAACCAGCCATAGAAAATACATTTACTAATCTTGTATTCTGTTAATTCTCTACAAACTAACTGCTGGCACGTTAACTAGTGTGTGATTATTCCAATTCCACACCATAATATTAATGAATATGTACATACCATTGCATGCATTGAAATAATTCATAGTATGGAAGCAATTAAACTGATATGCATTTGCTAATTGGCGAATATGCGTTCGCATATTTTCAGCATATAATGCTGAGTACAATGCAAGCTTTCAGAAGGTAATACCATCCATACCATTGAACTACTCTGTGAGCTAGATAGCCTTGTTTAACCACTTCAGCCCCGGAAGGATTTCCAGCTTTAGGACCGGAGCCCTTTTTGCGATTCAGCACTGCGTCGATTTAACTGAAAATTGCGCGGTCGTGCGACGTTGTACCCAAACTAAATTTGCGTCCTTTTTTTCCCACAAATAGAGCTTTCTTTTGGTGGTATTTGATCCCCTCTGTGTCATTTCAGATCACCGCTATGAACAAAAGAAGAGTGACAACGTTGCAAAAAAACCCAAATTTATTACTTTTTGCTAGAATACAAATCCAAAAAAAAAATATAAAAAAACATTTTTTTTCACCGTTTTTGGCCGATTTATATTCTTCCTCATATTTGTGATAAAAAAATTGCAATTGGCGTTTATTGATTGGTTTGTGCAAAAGTGGTCGCGTTTACGGATGATGAGAATTCATTTTTGGGTTTTTTGTTTTTTTTACTAGTAATGGCGGCGATCTGCGATTTTTAGCGGTACTGCGATATTTCAGCGGACATGTCGGACTATTTTGACACTTTTTTGGGACCATTGGCATTTATACAGCGATCAGTGCTATAAAAATGCACTGATTACTGTGTAAATGCCATTGGCAGTGAAGGGGTTAACCTGCAGGGGGCGCTCTAAGCGTTAAGTATGTTCCCTGGGCTTGTTCTAACTTTGGGGGGACTGCCCTGGCTGGGGAAGGGAAGTGGTCACAGCCTTCGTATACAGGAAGGTTGTGATCACAGCCCTTCCCCCTCACACAGAACGGAGGTCCGTGTTTACATACACGGACCTCCTTCGCTCCTTCGGCGGTCGGCAAGGGGTTAAATGTATCATGTAGGCTTGCTGATACCATACAAATCATCTTACCAACCAAACTTTGAACAGTCAGAAGTGTTTGACATTCATATCAGCTGGGAATCCTATTGATCTGTGATTAGCTGAAGCTATTCAAATGGTACAAGTTGTTGAGATAAGCCCAAGTACCATGTGATAGCTGGGGCTCAATCACAGCTCACCAATCTAGGTAACCAAGCTGATATTAAAGTGGTCCCTCAGCCCCCTACCACAGAAAATGTACAAGTCAGCAGCTACACATCCTGCAACTGTTGACTTTAATTATTAGGACACTGTCCTGGAAGCTAGTGATGTTGGCACCCCAGCCCATGTTTCCATTGGCTCTCAGGTGCTGTCGCCTCCATTGCCTATTCCCTACTGCGCATTCACAAAGGGCACTGTGCTTTCTGAATGGGCTGGCAAAAGGGAAGAAGGAGGGGTGGCAAATTTCTGCCATACCTCGCTGCCGTGAGGTCTGTTAGAAGTGGGGACAGGTAAGTGTCCAAAACAGGTACCCGCCAAACGTGGCATCAGAAGGGGGAGTAGAGAGCTAAGCAGAGTTTCCACTTTTGGGTGGTTATCTAAGGTCCCTTTCACACTTGTGCAACTTGTCCTGCGACTTGGGACTGCAAAATCGCCTGTCAAGTTGGACCCTGTGATTTCCAATGAGTAGCATTCATAGCTGTCTGACTTCAAGTGGCATCAACTTCAAACTAATCCCTGAACTACTTTGGTCCGAGTTTGATATGACTTGAGGTCCCTAGACCTCAAGATTGCACAGGCTTTGCTTCAAGTCACATCAAAGTTGCATGACTTTCAAGTCACACAAGTTCGAATGGGGCCTAAGTAAAAGGTGTTATCCTGAAAGTAATGCAGTTTGCCCATGACATTGTTCCAACTTCAGGGAATGCCTGAATTCAGGGAACTACTTTGAAGATGGTGTCACTTGAAGTAGCACAGATATGAATAGTTTCAGGAAAAGTCAGCCAAGTGTAAAAGGAGTGTATATAAGCAACTCTCTCTGATATATATATATATATATATATATATATATATATATATACACATACAGCATATATATATATAAATATGAAAGCAGCTATATATATATATATATATATATATATATACACATACACACACACACTCCTTACTGATTCACATCAGCAGAACACATGCAGGACGTATAATGTGCCTGTAACCAGGAAGTGATGTGTGCGCATGGGCTTGAAGTAGGGCCGCCATCGGGGGGTGCAGGCAGTACTGTTGTAAGGGGCCCCAGTGTCTCAAGGGCCCTTACAGCAAAGACTTTAGCAGTCTTTAACATTGGAGTCTATGGGGGAGGACACCTGGTTTGGGGACCCCGTTCTCCCGAACCATAGCCAATAAAAATACCAAACTTTAGTCACATAGAGAGGCCCCCTGGGCAACAACGGGGCCAGGTTTGGGACCTCCAGCATCTATGGTTCGGTCGTACCAGGTCCTCAAAGTGACCAGTCATTGACCAGCAATTGTTGGGTGAATTTCGGACTTAACATTGGAGTCTATGGGAGGGGAGCACCCAGTTTGGGGACACCGTTCTCCTGAAACATAGGTGATAAAAATACCAAACTTGGGTCACATGGAGATGCCCCCCTGGACCACCACTGGTCCAAGTTTGGGATCTCCAGCACCTATCGTTCGGCACGAGGTCTTATTTAAAACATTGGGTGAATCTGTGCTGCTGTGCACTGTTCTTTTAACCTCTTGGATCCCACACTAGCATGCATTGCACACTTCACTTCATTTGAATGAGTCATGCTTGGCAGGCTACATCTGGTAAGTGTGAAAGGGTGTATAATTCCTACTGGGGCTGCAACATGTGTACACCCCTTGCCAGTGGGTGGATGTGGTGGAATGGCCCAGTGGGAAGGCCCTGGGGGATGTTGGTGGTCAAATGGGGGGCCCAGGTCTAAAGCTGTGCAAGGGGCCCCAAAATTTCTTAATGCTGCCCTGGCAGGAAGTGACTGTGTGGTGATCACACATGAACAAATAAATTAACCCCATCCCCACCAAATATAGCTACCACATCCTCCCCCACACAGTATAAGCACAAGTATATTTCCTACACTTACCCATCGAATGAGTAGCACCTCCTTTTTGTTAACTGGGACCTCGCTATATCCACCTATATAGAGATCCTGACCAGCAAAGGCACTTCCAGGTGAACACAATGACATTCCCGGGTCAGAGGACAAAGCCACACTTGCTTGCGAATATTTGATCACAATCACAATTTTTTTTTAGTAATAGGCAGGTGAATGACAGCCAAAGGCTCAGTTTGAGACATACAACACTGCCTATCCACCAGTAGAGTTGATCGAACCTCTGAAAGTTCGGGTTCTGCTGGTTCGGCCGAACTTCTCCCGCTAATTTATACTTTTCACACACAGTTTGAAGATGATTGTAGAACAGTGATATGGCTTCTCCCGGCTAATTTATAGTTTTCACACACAGTTTGAAGATGATTTCAGAACACTGCTATGGCTTCTCCCGCTAATTTATACTTTTCACACACAATTTGAAGATGGTCCACATCCACCTCCATTTTTGATTTTTTTTTATGTGATTTTAGTTTAAAAATGCTTTTAAGTTATTTCCCTGTCCCCATTTCTTTGTAGGGCACTTGTCCGACCATTACCCCCATTTTCCTTCCTTTTGCAGACCTCTAGGACTTTCCAGGACTTTGTTACAGCAATTTTCAAAACTTTTATTAAATTACCAGAACCCTGGACCCGAACCGGGACTTTTTTTGAAAAGTCCGGGTTCGGGTCCGGGTCCCGGACACCCAAAAGTTCGGTACGGACCCGAACTTTATAGTTCGGGTTCGCTCAACTCTATCCACCAGCTAAATTCATTATGAGTGCCGGTTCACACTTGTGTAATGCGGGAACCCTGCAAATCCACTACAGGTTCCCGCATTTCATTTCACACTGCCATGTGTGACCTGCTGGGAGTGTCAATACATTGTTAATGACACCCCCATTTCAACTCACATATCACAGTGCAAACTAGCAGTTCGGACATTAATCGGATCGCATGGGTGGAAACATCCATACAATCCAATTCTGGTGCGGACCAAAAAAAAAGGGTCCTGTGCGAGTTTGGTCCGAATGCAAAGTAAATTCAGCCATACTATCTGTATGGCTGAAATTGCATCGCATGGACAGCGAATGTGACTTGTACTGCGGTGTGAATCAGTCTTGCACAGCGCAGCAGTGTGAACCGACACTTACCTGCAATTCTCCAGACCTGTTAAATGAAAAGACTCCACTTAAACAACCGTTATCATTTACTTGCAGGTGTGCTGAAGAGATTAGGTTTTTTTTAATCCACAATTACACCTTCTCATAATTGTCATTAGCAAGACAGTTCACTTCTCCAAACCCAGCTCCCCCCAATCTCAAGAATTTACATTCATTTGCACAGCAACAATTATGTACATTCATTTAGTGGCATTAGTATATCAGGTGGTACATTTAGACAAACATTTAGCAATTGGGTTCCAAGGGCCCTGCTCATAGGAGCTTACAATCTTACATTTTTCCAAGCCTTATAGTGGACACAGCTTTAATTTCACAGTGTAAAGCAGGCTACACAATTCATAGTACACTACTGTCAACAGACACCAACCGCCAACAAATGTTTAACTGCAAGATTATACAAAAATACAAAATAACAGTCATTCGTAAAAAAAAAATACAGAATATTAAAAAGACACATATTCAAACAATAACACCTACCACCCCACATTCCACACACATACATTGGTAATGGATCTACTGGAAGATGCATTTCTGTGTACATGATTAAGCAATGAGATCAAAGAGCAGAAGGTCAGCAGATGCTCCCAAACCATAAATGCATGGTCAGACAGCAACAATACACAACATTGACAGCAAAGCCACACTTTTGATGGACAAAATGCACAAAAATTTCTAATAACAGCCCAAGTGGGGCGTTTGTCATTTTGCACAATATCAGCCCTACTCCCCCAAAAACCACACCAAATAACACGGACACTTCGCAGGCCAAACCAACCCCCCTAATGAAGTAATTTATATAACATAGGTTGTATTGTTAGCACACTGACACACGCCCAGTGGAAGTACCCGCCCACCAGTGTCATTCAATCTGTCTTTTCATGTCTGCCTAATTCTAAAGTGATTGCACCTGATAAACAAGAGCACTTACTATGCAAATGTGTTAGCCCACACAATATTGTCAAAACGCCTGTCTTTACACGCACTTAAAATTTATTGGCATCCCAATCTTAGTCCATAGGGTTCAATATTGAGTTGGCCCACCTTTGCACAAGGTTTAGGAGTGTGTCTATGGGAATGTTTGACCATTCTTCCCAAAGCACTTTTGCGAGGTCAGGCACTGATGTTGAACGAGAAGGCCTGGCTCGCAGTCTCCACTCTAATTCATCCCAAAGGTGTTCTATCGGGTTGAGGTCAGGCCTCTGTACAGGCCAGTCAAGTTCCTCCATACCAAACTCGCTCATCCATGTCTTTATGGACCTTGCCTTCCACTGGCCAAAATAAAGAGGGGGGATTAAGGTGTGGGGTTGTTTTTCAGGGGTTGTTCTATTTCACTTGTGCGACTTGAATTTTTTGCGATTTTACCGCAATTTGCCGCAATTTTTTGCTGCGATTTTTTTCCGTAATTTTGATGAGACTTGAAGCAATAGCTGTGTAATCCTGAGGTCTATGAACCTCAAGTCGCATCAAAGTTGGACCAAAGCAGTGCAGGGACTACTTTGAAGTCACTGAGACTTGAAGTCGCACAGATATGAATGGTACTCATTGAAAATCATGGGGAACGACTTGTCATGTGATTTTGCAGTCCCAAGTCACAGGACAAGTCACACAAGTGTGAAAGGGCCCTAAAGATTATTTCCAATGAGCACCATCCATATCTGTGTGACTTCAAAGTAGTCCCTGAACTACTTTGGTCTCACTTTGAAGCAACTTGAGGTCGATAGACCTCAGAATCACACAGCTATTGCTTCAAGTCACATCAAAATCATGTCAAAAAATTGTGGCAAATCATGGTAAAATCACGGTAAAGTCATGTGACTTTCAGGTCGCACAAGTGTGAAAGCGGCCTTAGCCCAAATTCACATAGGTGCGATGCAGGAACCAGCACAATTTCACCACCAGTTCCTGCATCGCAGCTCTCCCACAGGCAGTTCAGACTGCCTTCTGTGAACCTCTGCGGGTGTCAGTACAATATTAAAGACACCCCCAGATTGGTTCATAGATCGCAGTGCTAACTGTGGATTCCGATTCTGGTGCAGGAAAAAAAGGTCCCTGCACTGCTATAGCTGTAAAGGGTAAATTGCAAATCAAATTTGAACCCTACAGACTAAGACTGAGATGCTATTAAAGTTCATGTGTGTATAAAGGCAGGCATCCCAATACTTTTGGCAAGATCACAGATTGTGCAAGATTTGCAATGGTGGTGGAACCCTCATCCAGATAAATGCTACATTTATATAACAGTTGAGGAAGGACATGAGTTATGTTTAACAACACAGGAAGAGCTGACAGTCTTTCTACAGGACATGGCATATTTAGGATTTGAACCTATGACCCCCAGGTTTGCTCAGCAGAAGTGCTAAGCCCTTAGCCACATTCATGGAGCATCCAGTGCTGTGATGTCAAACAGTCCTAAGTCCCAGGAGTCCCATTGAACAACCTGTTTCTGGCATATGTCATCTGTTTTAAAGGTTTGTTATGGCTCAGTACTGTGAGCATTCTGCTCTAGAACATCTCTCATTTTGGGGCATTTGGCTTGGTAAGAAGCTGCAATTATTGCTGATGGGAAATGTTAAGGCTGATTATAGGCCTTGCCCATAGAAAACATGTGACACAATTTGCAATAGTGGTGGAACCCTCCTACACATAAATACTACATTTAGACATATATTTGGTAAGGACATGAGTTATGAGAACAGACAACCTCTCTACATGAAGTGACATGCTGGGGATGCAAACCCAGAACCTCCATGTTGCTAGGTAGAAGTGTTAAGCTGTTAGCCACCAGCCTGACAAGTGTGCAGCCCTCCTACACATAAATACACATATACTGCATTTCTTTGGACATATAGGTAATGGAATTACATTAGTCTGGAGTTTATTCTGTGCTAGTTGGTGGTGCTTGGAGTGTAGAACAGTGATGTTATTGCAACAACAATGGTTGTTTAAACAATTGTTTGCGGTTTGTGAAGATACCTGTGTGAGTTTCGGAAAAGATTTTTATGAGATGGACAGCAACAAGCAAGAGACAGAGAAAAAAATATTTTACCAAAACATGAGAAGATTACACATTCTAACATTCTTCAAAACAAATTAGATTATGAAATAGCAACATTGTTGCCAGGACAATTTGTTTGAGAGAAAGATACATTTCATCTCAACATGAAAAGTATTTCTTTAGGGAAGCTACAATTGTACCATTATAATTAGAGTTGAGCGAACCCGGACTGTAAAGTTCGGGTCCGTACCGAACTTTGGGGTGTCCGGGACCCGGACCCGAACCCGGACTTTTCAAAAAAAGTCTGGGTTCGGGTCCGGGGTTCTGGTAATTTTAATGAAAGTTCTTAAAATTGCTGTAAAAAAGTCCAGGAAGGTCCTAGAGGTCTGCAAAATGAAGGAAAATGGGGGTAAGGGTGGGACAAGTGCCTTACAAAGAAATGGGGACAGGGAAATAACTAAAAGCATTTTTAAAAAATAAAAACATAAAAAAAGCAAAAATGGAGGTGAATGGGGATCATCTTCAAACTGGGTCTGAAAAGTATTAATTAACGGTAGAGGCCATATAACTGTCCTAAAATCATCTTCAAACTATGTCAAAAAAGTATAAATAAGCCGGGAGAACCCATATCACAGTTCTGCAAACATCTGGAAACTGTGTGTGTCACTTTAAATAAAACTGGCAATAACTGAACATCTGTTCTGCACACATCTGTAAAGTCTGTATGTCACTTTAAATATAGCCGCTAATAACTGAACATCTGTTCTGCACACATCTGTAAAGTCTGTGTGTCACTTTTAATATAGCCGCTAATAACTGAACATCTGTTCTGCACACATCTGTAAAGTGTGTGTGTCACTTTAAATATAGCCGCTAATAACTGAACATCTGTTCTGCACACATCTGTAAAGTCTGTGTGTCACTTTAAATATAGCCGCTAATAACTGAACATCTGTTCTGCACACATCTGGAATGTGTGTGTGAAACTACAGCATAGAGAAGAACAGGTATATGGTTTCGCTCTGCTATAGTTTCAAACCCAGTTTGCAGATGTTTACAGAACAGTGATATGATATTTACAGATATGACTTTACAGATATGTGTAG
Source organism: Glandirana rugosa (assembly GCA_018402905.1). Lineage (NCBI taxonomy): Eukaryota > Metazoa > Chordata > Amphibia > Anura > Ranidae > Glandirana > Glandirana rugosa. The sequence continues at coordinate 48,714 of BLSH010230744.1, forward strand.
AACAGATGTTCAGTTATTGCCGGTTTTATTTAAAGTGACACACACAGTTTCCAGATGTTTGCAGAACAGTGATATGGGTTCTCCTGGCTTATTTATACTTTTTTGACATAGTTTCAAGATGATTTTAGAACAGTTATATGGCCTCTACCGTTAATTAATACTTTTCAGACCCAGTTTGAAGATGATCCACATTCACCTCCATTTTTGCTTTTTTTATGTTTTTATTTTTTTTTAAATGCTTTTAGTTATTTCCCTGTCCCTTTTATTTTTTTTTAAATGCTTTTAGTTATTTCCCTGTCCCCATTTCTTTTGTAGGTCACTTGTCCCACCCTTACCCCCATTTCCTTCCTTTTGCAGATCTCTAGGACTTTCCAGGACTATTTTACAGCCATTTTTGTGCCTAAAAGTTCGGGTCCCCATTGATTTCAATGGGGTTCGGGGTCCGGGACAAAGTTCGGGTCCTGTCCGGACCCGAACCCGGACTTTGTCCTGAAGTTCGGCCGAACCAGCAGAACCCGGACTTCTAGAAGTTCGCTCAACTCTAATTATAATCAATGGCTGAAACTTGCATTGGGCTATATAGCTCAAATTTGCCTTCTGAAGAAGGCATTATAGACAAGTGTGAATTTGGGAATTTACTATAGTGCCCTCTAAAAAAATAATGGGAGGTAAAATGAGGGAATTTTCTTGTCTGAGCATGCTGAGTTGTGCTGATGAATAGTCAGGAAAAAAGGGGGAATTTGGCTCTTTTCAGACTTTCAATGATATTTCAGGTTATACATGACTTTTTTAAACAATTTAAAAGCAGATCATCATTAAACAAGATACTACATTTTTAAAAACCATTTAGGCAATCATATCATGCTCTAAACATTATTTGCATGTGCAATTCCCTTGCTTCTACCACAACTAGTTTTTTAGTCAGTCACTGTTGTCTGGGCGATATAGTGAATTTGATTCTGGGAGTATTTTCTCCCTCAGGGCTTTAGTGAATTCCATTTTCGTGTTAATTAGAGCAAATTTGCGATTCTGCGTGTTAAAATTTGCGCAAAGGCAGAATCGCGTTATAATAAATAACCCCCAAGGTGTAATTTCTTTAGTGTTGTGACATGAAAAAGATGTAATAAAATATTTACAAAAATGTGAGGGGTGCACTCACTTTTGTGAGATACTGTATATATATATTTTTTTTAATTGGATGCTTTAATGTATTATTCGTGATGTTTCTCATGAATTGATTTGTTTATTACTGTAACGTGAAGGAGTAAACTGGTAAGGTGTATAGGTGTGTTTTTTTCATGTCAAAGATTTCGACAACCTCATTTCCCGAAGGCTACAAGCCATAAAACCACACGTTTCTCACCATGCAAAAGGACCTCAGTGCTATAATTGGTTGATCACTGACAGCTCAGATTTTAAAGTGGAACTCCAGCTTTGCATAGTGCAGGGTACAATATTATTTTGTTAATTTTCTTAGAGTGTATTTCCATTTTTGCTAAACTATTTTAGTTGCTCTGAAATCTCCAAAAGACAAACTTTTTATCTGCTATGATGAGTGAGCTCTATTATGCATATGGGGCTGGGAAGTTAATCTTTGTGATAATTAACCCTATCTGTCTATCACGTACCTTCAGGCAGAGCCTGGCGAGCAGAGGAAGGCCTCTCATACATCACCGGTTCAAGGACCACTGAGCTTGCAACAGCAGCCGCGAGAGCGCGGTGAGGTAGGAGTGCCTGCGATGTTCCCCAAAGCACATAAACAGGTGGAGCAGCGTAAGCGGTAGTAGAGCTGCGGGTTGCAGCTGTGGATGCAGACAAGTTGTGGAGGCAGTGGTGCTGTAGATGCAGGTAGGTTGTAGCTGTGGATGCAAGTACGTAGAGGCTGTAGCAGAAGGAGGAGGAGACTGGAGCAGAGTCAGGCAAGCCAGGTTACACATGGAAGATCAGGTATATCAGAGATATCAAGCAAGGAATAGTCAAAGTTCAGGCAGAGGTCAAGGGCAGACACAGGAACAGGATACATGGGAAAACTGCAGATCAGACAGCAATGCCCTAGTGCATCTGTCATCCTTATATATGGCATTTGGTGCTAATGCTAGTGGGGCGTGCGCACCCGTGTGCACACATTCGCACATGCGCATAGGAAGGGTGTCACTGGAATTTTGCCCACACATGCACAATGGTCTCTGCCTCTGCACATCTGCTGTACTATGGCCAGCATGTCCCTGACACTGTCCTAGCAAAGATCAAGAAACTTCTGCATTGCATTGTTAATGAGGGAAAGCTTGATATGTCCCTACTTTGTCAGTAGGGACAAACTGAGCTTGAGCTCATTTCAAATTGTTCAGCATAACTTGCAGTCTCCCCAAGGCCTGCTCAAAAGAATCAGCTATTTAGTTATATGTAGAAATATATAGTTTTAAATTATTTTTGGGTGTGCTGTGTGAATGGGAACACATAACAAACATATATTGGGGTTTTCTCAAATTTGACAGCAAAAGTGGAAATACGCTATAGATTTACATACACTTTAGATATTTGCTCTTCCATGGGGAGTGTGACTGTTCATAGTTAGTTTCTTGAGGTTAGGGAAAATATATAAATCTGTTAGTTATAAATCTCAATGGCAGGATCTAGAAATAGCAATGGTACCCCATGGAGACTTAGAGGCTCTGCTTCATGCGCACCAACACTTACAAAAAATACTTAATACAGTTCCTCCAACAGTCCGAGACACTGTAAAAACTTGGAAATCATTTATCATATTATGTAGGGAATCTGAACTCATGACAGACCTCCCATTCTCTTTGACAGTATTACTTATCTTTACCCCAGATCTATCAATTTCTTCCTGGTCACAGAAAGGGATCAACAACATTTTGGATCTAATTCAAAATTACTCAGTAAAATCTTTTTACACGCTATGCACAGAATTTGCCAAAGCAGTTCACTTACAACAGCATCTGTCTTACATAAACACCCCAACCTTAAATGTAGCGCACCTTCTAAAATTGCACGATTTCTTAGACCCAGCACCAGCTCTAAAGGAGGAATCTCGGTATTCTATGCTACCCTCAATAACAAGACAACATTTTCCAAGTCTCAACCCTTGCTGGTCTGGGAAAAGGAACTCGAGCTAACTTTCACAACAGAACAATGGCGAAAATCCTTAAGCATAAATTATACAGCAATAAAATTTGTAGGACTATGGAAACTATCAATCAAACTTATGCTACAATGGTATTTGACACCTTTCCGTCTATCTAAATTCTATTCCAACAGCTCCCCATTGTGCTGGAGACTATGTGGACAGGTTGGCAGCTTACACCACATATTTTGGTCATGTAGCAAACTTTCTAGGCTCTGACCAAAGTTATTTGGTCTATAAAATCACAGGCTTCCCTGTGCCCCCCTCGCCTGGGATGGCGATCTTGAACATAGGTATCGAGGACATCCCCAGGGATATAAGGATGGTTGTGACCCATATTTTATTGGCCACTAGACTCTATATCGCAAGACAGTGGAAATCACAAGTAATATCCTTTATTGGTGACATAATCAACCTGACCCACACTTCACATATGAAGTGAGTTTTGGCAGATCACAAGGTAGATAAGACAAACAATGAAAACTGAAACCTTTGGATGACCTGGTACTCTCAATTTACCGCTTGATAAAACCATTTGAGTAACACATCTCCCCTAACTGTTATTATATACAAAGAATTCTTCAAAATCTCTCACTTCTGGTGTAAATCTATAGCTGTTACTGTTCTATAGTTATCTTTGTTCTTATATCTTTGGTGCAGAAGTGTAAAGAGGCATGTCGGAGCCGGGATGCACCCACCTCACCCCATAACACAGTTAGTTCCCATTGGGGTGTGGAAGGTGAGGAAAAGGTGCTTCTGACATTAAAAAAATCCTGCAAAAACATGTAAAATACTGTTACACTCCATGATGACATGTCCCAACTTGGTTGTTATGTTGCACTATTTTAACCAGTGTATTATGCATGTACCAATTGTTGCTCTTTTCCTCATTCTTTTCATGATGACATGTACAGTGTTATTTTCTTTGCAAAAAACAATAAAAAAGATTGAAATATAAATCTGTTAGTTACTGGTCTAGGAACCCCTACAGTCATGTTATCAGTGACAGTGGGGTTGATTTACTAAAACTGAAGATTGCAAAATCTGGTGCAACAGTGCATGGTAACCAATCAGCATCTAACTTCAGCTTGTTCAATTAAGCTTTGGCAATAAACCTGGAAGCTCATTGGTTCTATGAACAGCTGAACCAGATTTTGCACTCTCCAATTTTAGTAAAATTTTAGTAAATCAACTTGAGTGTTTGTTATAAGATTTCTCATGCTGCTGGACATTTTTTTGAAAACAACAAATTTACTGCTTTGGGCATTTTACACGTAGTTACACAGTTAATCTGGTTGGAAAAGGCACAAGTCCATCCAGTTCAACCAATAAAGAAAAAAAACCACACACACATAGAAATAGAAAACTTCCATATACACTATCCTATACTTACAGTCGATCCAGAGGAATGCACCCCCCCACAAAAAAAACATGATCCAGTTTGCTCCATTGGGGGGGAAATAATTCTTTCCTGATCCCCCAACAGGCAATCGGATGATCCCTAGATCAACTTTACCTATAAAATATTAGTATCCAGTTATATTATGTGCATTTGGGAAAAGTCCACGCCTTTTTTAAAACAATCTACTGAGCTGACCTGAACCAGCTCTTGAGGGAGTCTATTCCACATTTTCACAGCCCTTATTGTGTAGAAACCCTTCCATATTAAACCTCTTTTCCTCTAGACATAAAGAGTGCCCCCTTGCCTCTGTGATGACCTTAAGGTGACTAACTCTTCACTATATGGACCACGTATGTATTCATTTATGTTGATCATATCCCCCCATATCTCCTCTTCTCAAGAGAATACATTCAGCTCCTCTAATCTTTCCTCATAGCTGAGCTCCTCTGTGCCTCTTATAAGTTTGGTTGTTTTTGCTTTCAATATTTTTATTAGAATTTTTCACAAAAACAGAGAAAAGAGAGAAGAAACAATTTAGACAGAAATTGAAATGCAATGTAACATAGACAAGGAGATTGTTTGAATGGAAATGTATGATACAGTATAGGAACATCTTTAGGTGAACATCAGGAATAACTCTGAGTGTTACTCAAGGGGTTGAGGGTGTCATCATCTCCTCCCGGGCACCCCAACTGGGAACAACCCGTGCCCGGGGCGGGGACAACATACCCCACCCTCAACTCCTCTACAATGTAACACAGGGAGAAAATCAGTACAAGTGGGCAATGAGAGAATAAGAGCAGTCAAAGTATTGTACCGAGAGATGTCTAAGATTTAAGACGAGGACCTAATACCCAATGGTCACCCCCCTCCCCTAGACATATAAGGGTGGGAACGTCTCCATGGGGAGTCCCTCCGGCACCCCAAATGGGTTCAAACTGTGCCGGGAGGTGAGCTCCTCCACTTCGGCTCCCC
>BLSH010230744.1:67850-80825 GCA_018402905.1 Glandirana rugosa
CAGACCTCTGTATTTGTCCCTCCCGAGATTTTATCATGTTATTAAACCCGTTTTAACTTTAAAAGTAACGTTACTGGGAAGGGTAATTACTCTATCCCTTTATACTGGTCTTTACATTGGTGACAGATCGGAATCTCTTCCGAACACCCATTAAACACAACATATAAAGAAAATCCCTACCGCGGTCGAAATGCGAGTTCATAACATCCCATAAAAGTCTGTCCCTCGTCGGTTTACGTAGAAAGACCAAGGGTTAGAGAGAAACCCCTTATAACTAACTATCCCGACTCGTAAAACTATTCAAATGAGGATCCGGACTCTTCCTCATTTTAAAATCATCTTACAGACAATCCAAACCCTCTCTTTGTCAATGAAGTCCATTTTTGTATTCCTGTAACAGGTGTATGTATGATTCGAACTTTAGGAGGGGTGGAAAGAACTGGTCATATTTCCCTATCTCATTAATGGGAAGGGTCATTGCAATGAAAATTTCAATTTTGCCCAAATTATTGTACTATTTTAGAGCCCTCCCTGTTTATGTCTCCAGACAAACTCTCAAACATCTACAATGGGATATCAATACGTTTGTTTGAAGAAACAAAAAACCCAGATTTGGCAGGCTGCTCTCACATAGACCCCTTACCCAGGGCAAATTGGGCCTACCCAATATCTGGCTATACTATCTAGCAGCCAGACTTACTCAAACAGCTCAATGGCACGCCCCTTATGCTCAAATCCCATGGCTACAATTCGAACAAGCCTCATGGCACTATACCTACACAGTTTTCTGTGGATACCAGGAGTGAGGACCAGGGGTGTGGGCCCCATGAATAGTATTGTAAGCCAGGCCATAATGTTTGGTTGCCTACCAACAGAAATATAAACCAAGATCCCCTAGACCCCCTCTGTCCTTTGTCCTGGGAGATGTCAGGTTCCCCCCGGCAAATAATACTCCGAGTGATTTTAGATGGTGGGAGTTCAACTCACTCACTACCCTAAACGCCCTAACACATAAGACCAAATTCTGTTGTTTCTCCTACTTACAAGATAAATTTGGTGCTCCAAGGTCAGAATTTTTTACATACTTACAAATAAGGCATTTTTTCGAATCTATATACACACTAAATGCTAACTCCATTTTCTCAACATTCGAATTAATATGCCAGAGAACCTCAAGAGAAAAGGGCCTAATCTCAGAAATTTATAGGCACCTTATTGGCCTCTCTTCTCCAGAAAAATCCTCAGCGATGTGCCGGTGGGAGGCAGAGATAAAGCAGGAGTTCTCACAGGATGAGTGATCAGATATGTGGAACAACATGCATAAATGCTCTAGATCTATGGCCCTTAAGGAAACTGTCATCATACTTCAGACGAGATGGTATCTCACCCCAGATAGGGTTCATAGATTCTACCCAGAGGTCCCAGCTTCATGCTTTAGAGGGTGTTCATCTGATGGCACTTTCCTCCACATATTTTGGAGTTGCCCTCACCTCACACCAATCTGGAGACAAGCAGCCTCAAAAGTAGCTCAAATCACTGGCTCGTTGATCATATTGATGTTGCCAATCTGTCTACTCTTCACACCTATCCCTGAGATTCCATCCCATGAGCAGAAGCTAGCCCACACATTATTCTGTGCCATCCTTTGGGCCATTGCTCTCAACTGGAGGACACCAGGGGTTTCATGGAACCAGGTCGTACAGAGAATGTAATCCATTAGCCTCATGGAACGTACCCATCACACAATATATGACACCTTACATATTTTTCATAATAAATGGAACATTTGGACTTCATATGACAGCTCCTCCGTAGGATAGACTGAGGGGAATCCATTAATTTGGACAACAAAATCATGATATATATCTCACACAATCTTATGAAGTAGGTTAAGTTCTTTTCTTTATTTTGTTATTAAACCACATAAAACTGCTAACCAACCCTTAAGGTTGGTACTCCCTTTTGACACCTTTTCCCTCTAGATATGCATTGTTAACCTGTATACTATATAAGTCTTGATCTTTTGATCTACGGAAAATTGAAAATCGCAACAGAAATCCAACAAACTATCTATAACCACAGCCAAACTTCTATTATCACATTTTGATAAAGCTGTTATTTGAGATGTACTCTTAGAGATATCCGGTTGTTGTAATGGTATACTGTAGAAGTTGTGATTTCCGGGTTTCACCACGTTTGTAATGCATATCGTAATTGTACTGTCCTATATTCATCCTTTAATAAACGTATGAAAAAAAAGGGTGAGGGTCGCAACACTGAACCTTGGGGTCAACACTAACAACCCTAGACCATTCAGAGTATGAATCTTTAAACAATACTTTCTGAATATGGTCTTTTAGCTAGTTTTCTATTCAAACTGGTTTTTCCAAGCTTGTAGGCTTTACCTTACGCATTAGCCATGTGTGTGTCACACACGTTTGCAAAAGCAAAGTATACTACGTCCAGAGCCACACTTTGTCTAAGGTTTTATTTACTTCTTCATAAAAAAAAGATTTGTCTGACAACTTCTGTCTTTGGTGAATCCATGCTGACTTTTGTATAAATGTTTTTTTCCAGAAAAAACTAATTTACAGTATGTGGTCTTTTATGAAACCCTACAGTATCTTCCCAACTATAGAAGTTAAACTAACAGATCTATAGTTAAACATTTGACCTTTTTTAAATGAAGATATCATGTTGGCCTTATGCCAATCCAATGGTACTATGCCAGTTATTAAACGCTTCAATACCATGCACTTAGAACACTTTCCTACCCGACCAATTTTCAGCTTTCAGTGCTGTGGCGCTTTGAATGACAATTGCGCGGTCAAGCAGCGCTGTACCCAAACAAATTTTTCATCATTTTGTTCCCACAAATAGAGCTTTCTTTTGGTGGTATTTGATCACCTCTGCGGGTTTTATTTTTTGCGATACAAATTAAAAAATACCCAAAATTTTGAAAAAAAAAAGTTTTTCTCTGTTTTTGTTACAAAACTTTGTAAATAAGTAAATTTTCTCCATCACTGATGGGCACTGATGAGGCTACACTGATGGCCACTGATGAGGCAGTACTGATTGCCACTGATGAGGTGGCACTGATGAGGTGGCACTGACGGGCACTGATTTTGAGGCACTTATATGCAACAATGATGGGCACTGATAGGCGGCACTAATAAGCAGCACTGACAGCCACTGATAGATAGTACTGATATGCAGCACTGACAGGCACTGATATGCAGCACTGATGGACACTGATAAGCGGCACTGATTGGCACTCATAGGTGGCACTGGGCACTGATAGGTGGCATTGATGGGCACTGATAGGTGGCACTGGTACGCACTGATAGGGACACTGGTGGGCAGATGCACTGATAGGGGCCATTTCCCTGGTGGTCTAGGGTGGCATCTGAAGGTGACACTGAGTGCCATCCATATTGTGCACTGTGCCCATTACACGGTGCCTAGGGTTGTCTCCCTGGTGGTCCCTGGTCGGCTCCCTGGTGGTCCCTGGGCAGGCTCCCTGGTGGTCTAGGGTGGGAATCTGAGGGGGGGCTGTGCTGATAAATCATCAGCACAGACCCCCCCCCTGTCAGGAGAGCAGCTGATTGGCTCTCCACTGCTCAGGTCTGCAGACCCGAGTACAGGAAAAGCTGATAAACTGCTCTTCCAGTTTACTCTGTGACCAGCCATGAATGGTCACGGCTGATCACATAGTAAAGTGCTTCTGATGGAAGCGATTTAAAGAGATCGGTAATGCGGGGGGTCAGACTGACCACCAATTGCCGCGATGCATGCAGTCAAGCATGGTGGTGGGAGTGTCATGGTCTGGGGCTGCATGAGTGCTACTGGCACTGGGGAGCTACAGTTCATTAAGGGGACCATGAATGACAAAATATACTGTGACATACTAAAGCAAAGCATGATCCCCTCTCTTCAGAGACTAGGCCGCAGGGCAGTATTCCAACATGATAAGGACCCCAAACACACTTGCAAGATGACCACTGCCTTGCTAAAGAAGCTGAGGATAAAGGTGATGGACTGGCCAAGCATGTCTTCAGACCTAAACCCTATTGAGCATCTGTGGGGTATCCTCAAATGTAAGGTGGAGGAGCGCAAGGTCTCTAACGAAGCTCTGGTGAGCTCCAAGCCCAAGAGTGTTAAGGCAGTGCTGGAGAATAATGGTGTCCACACAAAATATTGACAATTTGGGCCCAATTTGGACATTTTCACTTAGGGGTGCACTCACTTTTGTTGCCAGCAGTTTAGACATTAATGGCTGTGTGCTTAGTTATTTTTAAGGGACAGCAAATGTACACTGTTATACAAGCTGCACACTCACTACTGTACAATATAGCAAAGTGTCATTTCTTCAGTGTTGTCACATGAAAAGATATAATAAAATATTTACAAAAAATGTGAGGGGTGTACTCACTTCTGTGAGATACTGTATATAGTCTGGTTGAAAAAAGACACAAGTCCATTCAGTTCAACCAATAGTAGGGGAAAACATATATATAATTCTATATATACAATCCTATACCCACAGTTGATCCAGAGGAAGGCAAGAAACCCCAATAAAACATGATCAAATTTGCTCCAGCAGGGAAAAAAATCCTTCCTGATCCCCCAAGAGGCAAGCGGATGATCCCTAGATTAGCTTTACCTATAAATATTATTATCCGGTTATATTATTTGTATCTAGGAAAGAATCCAGGGATATTTTAGGGTTAGGGCTAGATAAGGTCACATTTCAGTCTTATGTTGATAAAATGTTGGCAAATTAAGTAATTAGCAAAATTATTCTTAGGTAAAATCACTCTGCTAATAATAATTGTACTGGGGCCTGTGAATTTAGACCATTCTATCTGTGCTATGGATATTTCCCTCTATATAAACATCATTAGACTAACATGCAGGGCTAAATATATGTTGCCTCATTCATAATGACTATTGTATGTGGTACCCAAGTCAATGATAGCTGCGTCTCAGTGGGAACTTAGTAGAATTTAACACCTACAAACACCAAAATCCTACCCTGGTACATTAGGCATTATTAAAGATGAATTTCTCAACCTGTCACTAAATAATAATAATACAACTTTTTATGTCCCTTTTAGATGTTTACATCCAGTGTTATATATATATATATATATATATATATATATATATATTTTTTTTTTTTTTTATGTCATTCCTTTTCCTTTGAAATAAAGCACATACTGAATATATAAATAAAGTCACAGCAATCTTACATAATCTCGAAATGAAAGCATGTATTTATGTAAAGCTGAACTTTACAAAAGAGAGGAATAAAAAGATTTTAGAGAAACATGTTTTGGTACTACTTGCACCTATTAAAAAAACGAAGCAAGTAGGCATAATACGCAGTGATACTTTAATATGACACATTTGTTACACTGCAGCAGTTGAAATGCTTGCCTGGAAGGGTCACAACATTTGTAAAATGCTGCTCACGGCATTACTTTGTGATGCATTGCAAGACGGGATCTTGATAAATATACTCAATTTGTCATACTGTATAAAGTCTTGCAAGCAAGATGTCCTTTCAAGCTCACACTGGCTGCAGACTAACTTGCCAATTAAAGTCACTAGTTTATTTTTTGCTAAACCCTACTAAGTTTAAATAGGTGTCGATTAGCACAAATAAAAATGTGCATATTATTTTTTACCAGTGGGTTTATGACTTATTACAGTTTGAAATACAGGAACCAGCTGACAAGAACTGCCAGCCATCCAGAAAATAATAAACTTCTCATTAAAAATGCACGGCAATTAGGTTTTCTGTCAGGAAAAAACAAACATCTGTAAAAAGTATGGATTTTTTCTTGCATTTTACATATATAGAATTGGCGGTGTTGGAGATACAAGTTTGAATGTAGTCTTGAACATTAAACATTACTTTATATAATAACATTGTTGCAAATTTAACAAATGTGTTGTATTTTCTGGGTCATCTTGTATACTTGTGCTATTGTTGTTGGTCCTTCTCATTTCCCTACACCCCTCCAGATTTCCTTTCTGTGTTCTGGTATGTGAACATATATATTCCCTCCGGTGAGCCTTGCAATAGCAAGGTGTAGTAGATTGTTCACCCATTTTAATGAACATGATCATCAATGTTTTTACTCATGAATATCCACTCAAGAGCACTAGAGATTACACATCAGTTGCCCACTGTAGCATTTAGCTAGCTATGGATTGACCTAGTCATTGATCCTGCTTATCCTGGCCTTACAAAACTCTCCCTGTCCTAACCTTTCTGTGACTCTTAGCCTTGACTCTACTTTATGCTTTGGCTCTGACTCTAATGGATTGCAGAAGCAAACATAACACCTGAGTTGCCCGTTTGATTGTTGAAAATTGTATTGTTTGAAGGCTCATTCTATTTAAGAACCACATGTAAAAACAAAAAAATATGACTGTTCATCATCATTGATAACAGGATTTCAAATTATCATTATTATTAATGTAGCCAATGGCTCTCTTAGGGGTGGCTGGTTGATGTGGTTCACCTGCTCACAACTGCCCTCAATCACACTCATACTGGCATCCTGAGTCAGGAAACAGACTTGCGCTTTGTTTTTGTTGTTTTTGTTTGGGGAGTGAACTTGAATAGGGATTGGGGTAGTTATGGGATGCCCAACGGTCAAACAGTTCTGTACATGGGGCCAGTATATACACTATCCAGTATATACAACTCCTCCACTTCACTCCAGCACCTTTCTTACTTCACTGCAATCTCCTGGTTCCTCTCTCCTGCACACTTCTTACTTCCACTGGTGAGGCCTGGAAGGAAATTTACCAGCCTCCAAACTGGCATGGCCTAGTTAGCACATGTGAGACCTGGCGTAGATTTATCAGGCTTCTGGACCACCCTTTGTGGGCATAGGGGTTTAGGTTCAGCTGTGTAGCAAAGTCATTTAGTTGGTGCTAGCTAGCCAACGATGGACTACAACTCCCAGCCCATCTACACACTGTCCATGACACCAGACCCCAATCTCCTTCTGCACAATCTTCAGACTGTCTTCTTCCCAATCTGTCTTGTGCATCTCACTCCCTTGGGCTGTGTCACTCACTGTTACTTGTAGTTCCTCCCCGAGATCTCTCTGTAGCGTTCTCACTCCTGCTGTCCTCTTCCGCTCACCCTTGTGCCTCTCCTACAGGATCTCTCTCTCCTCCTGGCTGCATCCGAGCTCTCCCAGGCCAAGGTCACCCCCCAGACTAGGGGCTCCTCAGGCCACTCCTCCTACACACTACATCTCTGTCACTTCCACCCAAACTTCTCCTCCCCCCTGGGCAGACCACAGTATTTAAGGAGGCCTGCCCCCTGCTAATCCAGGTTGGGGATTGGTCAGGGCTCCTTAACATGATTTAGAAAGCCTCACCTCCTCTCCCCATCCCCTTTTCTGGAACTTTCTGAAGAAAAGGGGAGGGGTAACCAAGGGGTGTTGCTTCCTGCAGTCTCCAGTCCTCCCTGGGCCACTCCCCTGCCTAGAATCAAAACAATCAGGCCTAACTCTCAGTCAGGCAAACAAAAACCTACCACTAAACACCTACCTATGGTAGAGGGTGCTACATTATTACTATTATTATTACTGAAGTTATTTATTTAGTGACTATATCATAAATGAATAACTTCCTGGCCCACCTGCTGACTTATTTTAAGAAATTTTTCCGGGTGATATTTTAAATCAAATATGGTCATGACCACAGCTGTCTAAGAGGGATTTTCTCCTCACTTTGGAGATATCTGGGTTAGGAAGTGAAATGGGATATAGCAAAAAAAGAAAAAAAAAAAAGAACATAAACTAAGAAAAAAGTTATAGATATACTTTAGCCTAAAGAGTCCTCAAAGAATGGCTCTTTGAGTGGTTTGAGTGGACGGACCCCGCCCGTCACCTACTGCCTCAGGCATTTCCTGGGCTTCCTGATCATGTGATCACAAAAGGTTTAGTCTAGAGTGGAGCTTTGGCTGGGGTTGAGGCGTTGGCATAGTCAGGCAGGCCGGGCCAACAACAAATCTTGACAGCAAGGTACAAAGTCAGAAGCCAGAAGCATTGTCTGAGGCAGGCAGGGTCATACACAGACTGGCAGAATAATTTAGAGGCACCAGGCAAAGAGAGTAATTAAGGAAACGTTCAGAGGTCAAAGTCCAGAAGTTCAGTAACTCAGCAATATAACACACACCTAGGGAACAGATCTACTAAATGGGCCCAGCGCACAGGACGTCCTGCTATTTAAAGGCTGATCTGATTACAGATTGACTGCAGCTGGATGACAGGTGGAGCTAAAGAGTCACAGGGGTTGTAGCACCAAGCTGAGTATATGCTGCAGAGACTTAGAACCTCAGGTGGTAGAACAGACAGAGACGCAGCCCAAAACCATAAGTTCCCAGGTTCAAAACCAGGCAGGTAAATGACAGAATGAAAGTCACAGTGATCACATGTTTAGGAGCATGTCCTGCCAGCTCCTGATTGTAAACAGTGACCTGGAGCTGTAGTTGACAGCACTGTCACAGTACTGGGGGTGTAGGATTGATCCTGCTCTCAGTACAAACAGGGATGCCAGCTGTATGCTGGCATTAAAGCCCAAAGCCATGTTGCCACATATATGCAGCCGGTCCTTGTCAACAGGTTGGAGTGAACCTATGCCCAGATCATGCAGTAAAAGCACCTTAAAAAAATCTCTCATTGATCTCAGTATATATAAGCATTGTGTTTTTTTTAATTTCACAGCACAGGCTTTAAAAGGTCAGCTTTTTCCCTATGACTTTCTATTACATTAGAATCTTGGCAGCCTGCAACCATCTAATGTTTAAAAAACAACAAGTGTCCCTAAGCTGTTTGAAACAGACTGCAATCACAAAATGTATGAAACAAAACCTGCAATCACAAAATGTATGAAACAAAACCAACAACATCAAGAGCGCAAAAATCCATTCAGGATGTAGTGCCTCATTTGAAACATATCAGAAACATATATCCTACACCTCCAATATATCTTAAAAAAGAAAAGGTTCTAGCATCATAAGCATTTATAAGAGAAACCCTGAAAGACCCAATGATTGAACAAATAGACAGGTAATTGTGAGAGGTGAATTCAATGCTCAGATTTAGCACTGATAAAGTGGAAAAAAAGTTTGTCCTAAAATGCATATATACATCATTAAAAGAGAAAAAGCACCACATTTAGAAGGGTGGCACAAAAGGGTTGATTTATTGAAACTGCGGAGTCAGCATCCATATTTTTTTGTCAAAGCTTAATTGAACAAGCTGAATTAAGAAGCTGATTGGTTACCATGCACAGCTGCACTAGATTTTCACTCAACCCCAAAGATTCAATAAACTGTCAGATCACATACCTCTCATAGCAAGACAAAGGCCCCTTTCACACGTACGGACCATTCAGGTCCGCCTGTCAGTTTTTCAGGCGGACCTGAGCGGACGCTCCATTAACCTCTATGGAACGACTGATGTCAGTGGTGACATGTCCACTGACATCCGCTCCGATCCGCTAAATCCAGACGGATGGAAACCCTATTTTCCATCCGTCTGGCGGATCGGATGAAAACGGACAAGCGGATCCATTTTCATCCGATGCCCATAGAGAAGAGCGGGAGCTCTGATAGGTCCGTCTCTGCAAAGTGAGCAAAGATGAAGCTGTCATCCGTCGGCTCAGCAGGGATCAACGGATCGATCAAAACAGGAAGTGAGTCTGAGACCCATCACCCTATTGGCTGAAAGGACATATGATGCTATTGGATGCCTAGCAGGAGGAGAGAAGAGACGCACAGCAGAAGCCGCTGTGATCTAGGAGAGGACACAGGAGGCACTGCCTGACCCACAGCTCGCCGTCCTTCACCTGCCGCTTGAACCACAGCTCGCTGCTGTGACCCACTGCCTGACCCACTGCCTGCTGTCTGTCACCCGCCACCAAGATGGGGTAAGTGCCGGGCAGACAGTGAGCTGGTTGCTGGTCAAGTGCTGTTGTTGTTTGCCACCCCCCCAAAAAAAACACCAGCCCCCACTGGTTCAAAGTGTTTATTAGGAAACAAAAAAAAAAGAACACTCCAAAGTAGAAACATAACTGGTATGACATGACTCTACACCAGGAGACACTCAAAGTTATGTGCAGAAATTGTATACAGTATAAATTGTCAAATAACAATCATACCAACAAGTTCAACACATAAATGTACCATCAGGGTGAGAATAATTGAATATAACTAGAGTTGAGCGAAAAGTTCGGGTCCGTACCGAACTTTGGGGTGTCCGTGACCCTGACCCAAACCCGGACATTTGAAAAAAAGTTTGGCTTCGGGTTCTGGGTTCGGTTATTTGATCCCGCCTGTTGAATAGCTGCAGGGCAGCCAATCAACAAGCGTTTCACTGGTTTGCCCTTAGAAGCCATCACAGCCATGCCTACTAATGGCATGGCTGTGATTGGCCAGTGCATCATGTGACCCAGCCTCTTTATAAGCTGGAGTCACTTAGTGCTGCATGTCACATGCTCTCTGCCTAGTATAGAGAGAGGATGCTGCCGGCGCTGTGAGGGACAGATTGCAGATATAATAACATCTCAACCTGCATTACAGAACGATCTGATTGTGGACTAGGTAGAGATTACTACTGCTACTGCTTTTAGGGACAGATTGCAGAACTAATAACATCTCATCCTGCATTACAGAACGATCTGACTGGACTATGTAGAGTCTACTGCTTAGAGGGACAGATTATTGTTCTAAAATCATTTTCTAGTTCTATAGGGTCAGGTTCCTGCTGTTGCTGTAAGGGACAGATTATTGTTCTAAAATCATCGCCTACTCCTATAGGGTCAGGTTCCTGCTGTTGCTGTAAGGGACAGATTATTGTTCTAAAATCATTTTACTTCCTTTTGCAGCCCTCTAGCACTTTCCAGGACTTTTTTACGGTCATTTTTGTGCCGAAAAGTTTGGGTCCCCATTGACTTCAATGGGGTTTGGGGTAAAGTTCAAGTCAAGTTCGGTACCGAACCCAAACTTTTTTGCGAAGTTCGGCCGAACCCGAACATCCAGGTGTTCGCTCAACTCTAAATATAACCAGTATAGATCAGGAACTAAACAAATACCCAGAGCATCAAATACCTATATTATAGACTATATTATATACTATAGAGTATGTACCATGAACATAGAACCAGGGTTCAGATAAGACGTCGATAAACATATTAAGGTTGTGAAGGAGCATAAGGAGTAACGTAGACTCCCGGTGGTGTTTTGTCATTTATTAAATCATACTAACCTTATAGGAGTATAAAGTGGAGAAGTGAAGACTAGAAAATAGAACAATATATATGTTGATAAATCAGAAATGAAGTAAAAGAAGTATTTGCTTAAATCATAAGAGACGTTTACCAAGGTGAGGAAATTCTCAAAGAATAACTACAGACCATGTTAAAAAATAAAGCCACATAATGTGAAAAACATTGGACAAGAGCCCTGACACCACACACAATGAAAGTTATTTCAAAAGTAATCCATAAGAACTTAAGTTCAAAACACTAAGGCAAAATGGATCCATTGTAAAACAACTTTCAGTCAAAAGTCGGCACCATTGAGAGCATTGTCCCACTAGAAACCATGCTAAAAAATCAGATCAACACATAACAGCATAGGCGTGCACAGTGCACACTCTAATCACTGCATGTGGTGCAGATTCCATCTATTGCCTGGGCTACACACTGTGTTGCACTACCAAAATGGAGAGTGGGGGAAGGGGCTAGTAAATATGTCATTTACTGACCCCTTCCTTTTCACACTTACTCACTGTGTTTACAAGGCTTCAGTTTGTGAATGAACAGGAAGCCGCTCAGCACAGAGCACTTTCCTTTTATTAACTGTCCAGTGGAGCTGAGGCTGCAGAGAAAGGCATGTGTGTTTGAGCTTTGGGGTGCACACTTGAATGCAATAGGCTGCCCACACCTATGCATAACAGGAAACATATCTGTGCTTCATTGGCCGAGCATGACTTTGAGTCGAGCATGACATCCTCATAAAAGCACTATTGAAAAGGGGTGTCTGTGAAAAGAAGTCAGTTTTATAGCTACTATCTATAACAACAACATGGGTTTAGGAAGATAGATACCAAACACAAACATGCAATAGATAACGGTAGAAAGAGGCATACAACCAAGGATCAATGCTATCTCCAATGCTATTCAATACCTATACAAAGACTCTTCAATGTTTTTGTAAAGGTGTTGGAATTCCAGCATATGAATCCAATAAAATACAAAAAATAAGATGCTACAGTTTTGCTTATAAAATTTGTGGAAGACCTCAACTGCTTACTTCATTAAAAACCAAAACAGAGCAAGAAAGTCTCCATTCAAATAAACCCTCAAAAGGCAAAAAATATGGTTGTAACTAACAAAGGACATAAAGTTGTAAAAAGAATGCTTACAATTAGAGTTGAGCGAACTTCTAGAAGTCCGGGTTCTGCTGGTTCGGCAGAACTTCGGGACAAAGTCCGGGTTCGGGTCCAGACAGAACCCGAACTTTGTCCCGGACCCCGAACCCCATTGAAATCAATGGAGACCCGGACTTTTAGGTACAAAAAGTGTTGTAAAATAGTCCTGGAAGGTCCTAGAGGTCTGCAAAAGGAAGGAAATGTGGGTAAGGGTGGGACAAGTGACCTACAAAGAAATGGGGACAGGGAAATAACTTTAAATATTTAAAAAAAAATAAAAACATAAAAAATGCAAAAATGGAGATCATCTTCAAAATGGGTCTGAAAAGTATTAATTAACATTAGAGGCCATAGAACTGTTCTAAAATCATCTTCAAACTGTGTCCAAAAAGTATAAATAAGCCGGGAGTACCCATATCACTGTTCTGCAAAATGTGTGTATCACTTTAAATCAAACCGGAAATCAGTGCACATCTCTTCTGCACAAGTATTTCAAGTCTGTGTGTCA
>BLSH010230744.1:102641-124785 GCA_018402905.1 Glandirana rugosa
CATTATTTTACCTGTTATGTCCTTTTAAATTTTGTCATCAATGTCGGTTTAGAGTATCATCTCTCGAATTGTCACCAGAGGCCACAACTTTCCTCTAGACCTTAAACTAGCTAACGGGATGACCAAAACGCCTCGTACGGCGAAGGAGTCCTCCTCAGTTTATAATTATGGATCCCATTTCTCATTTGTTATCTGGCATTGTCTGTTATTGTCAACTAACGTTTTTATCTGTTCTTACTATACATTTACTATTGATCCCTATTCAATCATAGGGTACAACGAATGGGTTTAAGCTCTCTACTATGAGATTTGGCTGTAACTACTGTTTTAAATTTTCCTGTATTGTCCATTTTATTACTGTTTAAATAAATAGTAAATTTTTATTCATATTTGTGTACTTTCCTTGGACACCAAGATAGTCCATGCTGTTTTGTTTGGGCCAGTGGCCAGCCCCTCCCCCCATCTTCCTACATATTTAGGTGTAACACTGAGCCTAGGGTTCTGGTTTAACAATGCTTAACCTTTCGTAAATTTTGGTTTTTGAATGCACCTGTCTTCAGTTATCTGACAAAGCAGGAAGATGGCTGGGTATGTAAAATGTTGCAAAGAATTTTATAAGACATTATAGGAAAATTCACAACACAAACTCAGAGCAGGTGTTTTCAGCTGGGACAGTTCTGGCAATACGCTTCATTTAGATCCTCATTTGAACATTTTGCATATTTTAAATCATAAAATTCATACAAATAGGTTTGTTTGTAGAGGATATACTAATAAAATAACTGCATTTTACAGCTGTATGTTTCTAAAAAAAAAAAAATAAATAACTAAACATACAAACCCAGGGATATAATAAAAAATCCCACAAACATGAAATGTTTTTCAAAGAGTGATATTCAGTAATAACTTTTACAATCATAACTGAATCCCATGACAACTTTAAATTGGAGAAGCATTAACTGAGGACTAATCAATATATCCAACGGCTATTAGCAATGAGAAACTACAAGTACAAATTGTGATAGGGTTGTAAGCTGAAGCAATAACTTTCATTAAGTTTTTTTATTTTGCAAAGCAACAAGCAAATCAAATCGTGAACCAAGTTTAAAGCCCAAGGCATGGCTTCCCTTCCACATCCTGGGAGCATTTATTTGTTAAACATACATTAGAACATAAACTTGTAACAGAATGCAACACAAGAATGCATTATGTATATTAGCAATATTAGCAGTCACATTGATATGTATACCAAAATGTATTTTAATGCAAAATTTTAAAATATTGAAAATTGCTTAAAGTGGTTGTGAACCTCAGTCATGGAATCTGAGCAAAGCACATATATCTGTAGTGTTTACTTATCGCTCCCCAAAGCTCTAATTGTCATTTCTCTCTGGTGCTATGATTCTTCTGCTATCAGCATGAGTCACACTGTTCTTCTGCTGTGCAGAGGGATGTGTGCCTTTCCTCCAATCAGCTCTCACACACTGCAACTGCAGTCTCTCCGCCCCTTCCTCTGTGCTGTTGACAGATGAAGAAAGGTTTTTAACATAATCTGCACTTTTGAAGTGGTGTAGAGAAGAGGAGACTGCAGATATACACGTATAACGTATGTAGGAGGATTTGTTTAATCTCTATGTATCATCTGAGGCTGTTCACTTCACTGGGTATATGTGAGGGTTTACAACCACTTTAACAATTTCCATGGATTTATTAAAACTAATATGAGATTTCAGTGATTGAGTTTACACATATTTTAAAATGCATCTGCCCCTAACTACTTGTCTCCCTTTTTAGTTCTTGTATACATTTTAAAGGGGACCCAAGACAAAAAAATAAAAAACAATATGGACCCCTACAAAATCCATAGCAGACCCTTATTTGAAGATGCAGCCTAGTAGGCAAGGACATGGGGGGGGGGGTGAGCATGCACCTCCCCCTCCTAACTGTACCAGAACACATGCCAAAAACATCAGAAGTGTACCTTACCAAAGGGAACCCTTACCTATTTATGTAGGGGTTGGTAACTGGGGGCTTCCAAAATAATGCTTCAAGATCCTGATAAGCTATCCACCCACAGACACCCACAACCCTGGCCCTTACTTTCATTGCCATGGGGAGAAGGTGCTTTTGTCAAGAAGGGGGGGAGGGGTCATCCTTAGCAACATTCTTTCCACATATGGGACCACAATATGGTATGGTATTTGGATGGACCCCATGTTTTTTCTTCTTCTTGTTAGGTCCTCCTTTCAATGAATGTGTATGTTGCCCCCTTGACATCCATATCAAACCCTAATCAAGGATAAGGTCTTGTATGTATTTGTAGGTGGAGCCCAACAGATTTTTTTTTGCATTAACATCTATATCAGATTCTCACTTAGGGTAAAAGCCTGCTATGGATAAAGAGAATACCTGGCGGTTTGTTTACAAACAGAAGGAAGTAACTGGGAGCTTTCATTGAGAAACAAAAAAAAATCATTGTTTATTTGTACATTGCGCAGATGTACCTCTTCACAGGCAGTTTAAAGTGATTGTAAATGATCACCTTGTAAAACAACCCATTAAGTTTAAAATAGAAATGAAATGCAAAACATTTTATACAGATATAAACAAACATTATAAATAGCCTTTTTCCTTTTTTTATAAATGATTGTATTCCCTCTGTTCTCAGCTGAATAAGGACTGGGGGGAAGAGAAGCAACAGCACACCGAGCTTCCCAGTGAATGGCTGTGCAGCAGGGGTGTGTCTGGACAAGTCTAATCATTGGAGGATAGCAGACTAAGTTCCCAGCATAGCTAAAGAACTGACCACACTGTGTTCTCCTGCTTAGTGTGGTCAGTTTTTAATAGGAGAGTAAGGGGACTAGCAGGAACACCAGGAATTGATACGGAATTGAGGCTGATTTTTTTAACTAGGGGAACACCTGTACTTCAGTGAGGTTTGGCTTCAGCCCCTGAACGTTCATTACGTTTCTGAACTTACCCTGAATCAGCTCATTCCTAATTATAATTATCAGAAAATATAGGTATTCAAACAGGCAAGTGAAACATAATCAGATAAATAAAAACACAATGATAGCAACCTATGTACCTAACTTGTATTCTGGATATGTACTTGGAATCTCTCCTTTGTTCATTCTTGTTTGCTCAATAAAACGTTTATGCAACAACAACAAAAAAACACAATGATAATCCTACACGACTGAAAAGGGCATGCAAAACCAGTAATAGATACCGTGCACAGCTATGTACAAACTATAACTAGCATTGAGGAAGAGGAATGTCTAGCAGAGTTGTAAAGGCGTAAATAGGGAATAAGCAAGGCAACAGAAAACAGGAGTCCAAACACCTTCTATTAGATAAGAGTAGGAAAACACGTAAAAAGTTAAAGCGGAGTTCCACCCAGAATTTTTTTTTTGACATCCACTCTTTTAATACTAAATAGATGTAACCTTTTGTTTCCTTACTTTCAAACCACCTAGTAATTACATGCACTTTTTACTCACAGTTTCGTTTCTCCCACTGCTGTACTTCATTTAAGGTGAGGGCATCTGAAGCTCATCCGTAGTCTCCTGTCATCTCTTCCTAAAAGAAGTGCATGGTGGGTAACCATCATGCACTCCTCAATGTCGGTCCGCCTTAAATCGCGTCATTTCCTGTCTGGAAATAAAACAATTTTACCGTACAGGGAAGCCCACTGACTCCTGGGAAATGATGAGTCACATCTCCCAGGAGGTCAAGCGAATCAGAAAATGAGGAGAAGAGCCTAGGACCTAAAAGAGGCAGATTACAAAGACCACCTAGCAACGAGCAGCTTAGGTTGAGTATACATTTTTTCTTCCTTCAAAGGTAAGTCTACATAGGCAAAGGACTTGAATGATGTAAAAAAAAATTTCAGGGTGGAACTCCACTTTAAGGCAGGTCATACACGGTTCGAATGGTTAATGGGCAGGCTGAATGTATTAAGTTGATTGATCGATAAACTTGGGTACAACCAGCCTGCTGGATTCTAGTGCATCAGCCACTAGCGATAATTACTGTCTTCTTTTGGTTTATTAACCCCTTGTGACAGCAATCAAGTAAAAATACATTTAAAAAAGCTCTCAAAAACAAAATTATAATAAAATATATAAAATGTGTGCAAACATGCACAGATCAAAATGCAAGCCCAGGGTACGCATGTGTATGTAAACCGCCATCACACCACATGTGTGACATATCACCAGGAACATCTGAGTGAGAGCAATAATTCTAGCACAACAGCTCCTAGTTATCTCTAAACTGATGAGCTGTACATGCTTTTAAAGTGTCACCAATGGTGATTTAGGGGCCCAGTGGTTATGATATCATGGGCGCACTCACTTTTAAGACATGGAATGTTTGGTATCTATTTACTTGATGCTACCTCACATTTTATATGTTAACCAAAAAATGTATATTATATTGTGTGTTTTTGCACTAAAATGTATTTTACTATATGTTCCCTGAAATTTTATTTTAATAAACAGCTGTGCAAATATCATGTGACATAAAACGTTGTAACTATCACCTTTTTATTCTACAGGACCTCTGCTTTCTGAATATATATATATATTGTTCTGGGGGTTTAAGTCATTTTATTGCTAACAATTAAGATGTTTACATGTATGCAAAAAAAAAAAATGCTCTGTAGCTGAACTGGTTAAGGATATATTGATAAATGTGTTTTAACATTCAGTCATGTTTATGCCAACACAGATGATGTCCTTTCAGACAAAACGCGTCAGTTGTGAACCATGTGAGCACTGCAGATTGATCTTTTTATGTATCCTGATAAGCTGGCTGTTTTTACCATCTGTGTAGGTGTACAATTTTTATCAAAATAAATTAAACATCGGAAGTCACACTATGTGGAGCATGTTTTCTTTGTACATATCCACAACTCTGTGACCGCTACTTTTGATGTCCCTGGAGTCCCTTCCTGGATGTGGAACTGCTGTATGACAATTCACTTGATCTACTGCATCTGGATCCTGCCACATTGGATTCCACCAGGGGTTTTATCACCAGACAAGCTCATTTGACCCACTGGCCATACGGTCATGTGTGTCCATCCCATCCAGTAAGCACACAATCTTACCACTCTTCCCTCTTCACTGTGGCACTAGTGCTTTCTGTATTGGACCATCACTACACAACTGTTTAAGATTGCTATACGTTTGGAGTATATCAATCACTCTTTCTGGAATTACATTAGAGACTATTTTTGCACATTTTTTTTTTAGCACTTTTGTCACTTTATAGGGCACTATATCATTCTATGGACCATGGTTTATGGACTTTTGCCCATTATATAGTTTGATTTGCATATTGCATTATGAACTGATTTTTTATTTATTTATTTATGTATTATTACTACGTAGAGTTCCATATTTACTTGAATCAACTAAAAAAAAAATGCTCTGGAGCTGAACTGGTTAAGGATATATTGATGAATATGATTCAATATTCAGTCATGTGTATGCCAACACAGTGGTTTGAATGAGAACAATAAATGTGGAATTCTTTTTCAGCCTGAGCATTTATTTTATTGGATGTTTTTATTCTGACAATAATGAAGTTATGGTAATTGTATTTAATCTGTTTTGTGTAATTTATTTCTATATGTATTAGTCATCTTTGAGGAATTTTTAATAAAATCTGCAGAGATTTGGGAGATCATCCTCCAATTACTGGTATGTACTTATGATATCTAGCTAGGCCATTTTGTAAATGTGGTCACAATTTCTTAAATTTTATTTATTTTATTTTATTTATTTATTACAGGTACTTATATGATGTGGTATCAAAACGTTTTGAGACTAGCTCTGCTTACAAGAAAGTACTTTATTTATATTTGTTTATACGCTATCACCTTCAAAATAGTCCCCTTGCACAGCAACACAGCTCCATCAGAGTTCCTGCCACTTCTGGAATGTGCCTTGGAAGTCTTCTTTTTGAAGAGTGTCAAGCACCTTCTGTGATTCATGCAGGATCTTCATCTTCGGGAAGAGGGCAAAGTCCTTAGGAGCCAAATCTGGAGAGTAGGGTGGGTGTGGAAGTGAGATAATGTTGTTTCCAGACAGAAGCTTGTGTTTTTTCTAACTTGCTGTCCATGATGAAATAGCAGACATGGTAATGCACGTGGTCAGAATAGCACCAGCTGCACAGCTCCCAATGTAAACAAGACAATGTCTTTTGGTGCACTGACTTATGAAGTTTGGTGCTCCCTGTGACTGTGCGTGCAGCCCTGTACTGCCATCTGTTAGCGTGTTACAAAACTAGTCTCAACACTTTTTGATACCACTTTGTATAGGACCGTCAATTTATGCAGAAAATCAAAAATGTTGGCTGCGCCTATCTGTGTGCAGTTCAATTAATGTTTTTAACCATTTAATGGTTATAGTCCAATTAATGTTTTTAAACCAAAGCCTTACCAAAAAACTGCTCTCATTATTCAGAGACAAACTTTCTTGTGTAAAATAAAATAAAATAACATAAAATAAATGTGGCAGCCCCAGATGACTATAGTTCAATTAGTAGTGCATTTCTTCTTTCAAATATTTATCCCTTTAAATGTGCTTCTCATATCCTGCAGTTTTTTCCACCTTCACCCTTGTGGATTTCAGTTAATACAATTGTGCAGTGACTCCCATACAGTATATATTGCACATTCACATCAGTCCCTGCCCTCAAGGAGTTTACAATCTAAGGTCCCTAACTTGCATTCATACATACACATACCATCCGGACACCTGGGGTCAGGTGACAGATGCACACCAATGGGGTGCGAATCGCACCACTGAAGTGTGAAGCGCACCGCTAAGGTTACAAAAGCATATCGCTAAGGTTGTGTACCTATAGCTGACTGCTGCTAATGAGCGCCAGCTGATATGGGGAGACGGGCCCCTGGAGCACTGACACTGAATCACAGGGAGCTAGTACATCAGTTTCCTATTGGCGCGGAGTCTAAGAGCCAGTAGGTATTTGCCAGAGCCTCTGGTGGTGAGGATGGATTTGGCTGCAACCGGATCCAGGTTGCGGCCCCCAGGGTCGCCTAGCTCACACTCGCCTGGCTACAGGTGGAAGAGAGGAAGCAGCAGTGCAGGAACAGCAAGGATAATCAGCGGCCTAGCCAAAGGTCAGGGCCACAAGCAGACAGGGACAGACAGGAGAAACAGAGAACAAGCCAAAGGTTGGGATAGCAATCAGGCAGGGATAGTCAGAGCAAGGCAAAAGTCGGTACATGGAAATAGACTCAGAGCATGCGACAGGAACAACCGCACACAAAGCCAAACACACACAACATTGATCAGCAAGGAGGCTTTGCAAGGATGCTTTGCAACTTAAATAGTGTTTCCTTAATTGGAGACTAGGGTAAAGTTCACTGAGAGGAGATTACTTAGCCCACAGGTGATGATGTGCATGGCCTCTAGGCTGACACAACCAAGAGGTAAGCAAACAGACAGGACATGAAAGCTACTATGGGCTCATGACACATACTTAAATACAACTTACCTTTATAAAAACAATACTCCTTTTTGAGAGAGGTGTAGTTAAAGTAGGAATGCTAATCCAATGGTTTATAAAATGTAAGGTTATTAGCAGCATGTTGACTAAAATAATAAGAACAGTATACATATGGATAATCACATACTAGAGGATAGTTTGAAAATAAAATTAGCTATAAATGGGGTAGAAACATTTTAAATTAAAAAAGCAAAAAAAAACTGCTGCTTGCAGGTAGACTAATACAATGTTACATAAAAAGACTAACTGATTAAAATTGCAAAAGCTTAAAGTGCTTTGGCATACAAATAAAACTGCAAAATGCTAATAACCGTTATATTTCTTGTAATTATTCAATGTTTTTTTTCAATACCCAATAATTATAAATGACTGAAAGTGGTTGTAGATAGCTTTTTTGAGATTTTTTAAAAAGGAGAATTTATTACCACCTGTAATCATGGATTTTTACAAAGTATTAAATACTTTTGGACCCTAAAACCAAATTTGAACTCCTCCTACATTTCCTACCCTCTTTGATTTCCTCCAAGGCGTCTTTTTTAGCCTTATTCGAGTCATTGCAGTTCAGAACAAGGATTTCACTCCACACTGCAAAATCAAACTGTATTTGGATGCAGCCACTCTGTCCTATATTTTCCTATTTTCATTTGAGAGGCAGCAGTGACTAACCTTGCTTTTACAACTGTTAATCATGGTAAATTTTGTTATGAGTGCCTCCTATAGGCCACCCCTCCCAAATGCTGATGAAAAAAAAACTTGTACTCTTTGTAGTCTTTTTGATTTAGTTATTTTTATATAAACATTTTACAGTTTTTATTATGTTTTATTATGTTTTATTTTCCTTGGTAGTTGTCTTTTTATTACCCAAATTATTGTTATGATTGTATGCAACATTATACTATAAATTATTTTTTTGCTATTATTCTATTTTGACTAACTAGTATTGCAAATTCCATGAATAAGTATATTACAAATTAAGCATGCTTAGAAATTCAGCATTAAAGGTAAGAGCTCAAAAACAGCATAGCAAATGTAATGCATGGCAAGAATCAGAAACTGCACATAAAGTGTTTAAATAAAAGATTTTGATTTTATTTTTAATAAAAGTTGTATAATATCAATGCAGTTCCAGGCATAATAAGGGTTACTTGAAAAGCTAATGAATTAATGGGTACTTTGTCATCAATTTCAGTAAATGCTGTTATTTACACTTATGTTAGTGTGGCGTGAAGCAAGCTCTTTACAAAAGGCCTGTGTGCACTGAACCATGCAAACAAGGAGCATTCAAGCATTCTACCCTATAACACTGAAATTAATTTGAAGAATATATTTTCTATAATACTATTAGAGAATTAAATAAAAAAATGCAATTTCTACATGTTCAAATGTTATTTTTCTTTAGTATAATCATGTAATTATCCACCAGTGCTCCAATGCTTTTAGTGCTGGAGCAAAGATGAACAACATACAAGCTATATGAATAAATACTGTATATCCATATATGTTTAAATGCAATATTTGAGTATTTTTTATTTCAAATATTTTTTATTGAGATTATAGGATTACAATCTTGAAATATAGACACTTAGTAAAGAGTGGCTTTATGCCAACTTGGGTGTTCGGATTTGAGTATATTTTGAAACAATATCATTTTGCTTTATTCAGTTTTTGGTTCAATATTCTGCAGTCATATCAGACAATCTTTTTATTTGCACTATTAAAATTGCATCAAAGTATGAACATTTATTAAAAAAGAAAAGAGGAAAAAAACACATAAAAGTAGCCTTTTAATGGTTGTAATTTAAGAGATCTGCAAACAAATATGAAGAATATGTGAAGGGAAGTAATTATGTGTTTGGGTCTGTTGGGAGGCAATTTGAGTTTATAATTGATTCTATTCCATCTCTCTTCCTTTTTAAAGATTTCCTGATCTTGAGGTAGAAAGCATGATGGAAGTGGTCACTTTGAGGGAAGTTTCAGAGAGCTGCATAAATGATCTATTTTACATCTATTTGAACTCCTCTGTGAATATTAAACACCCCATTAAAAAGCAAAAGCAGGACTGTTCAAGCAAAGGGTTAGCTGAGCACCGCCAATCTGCATCTCAGTGAGCAAATATAGTGGTGGGCTTGATGTTTTTTAAGCTCTTTTAAAGGAACCTTATCCTAAGAAATGATGTAAGTTGCCATTAGTAAACTCTTCTATGGATATTGATTGATTCCCAAATGTTATGTTGATGCAAAGGCTGACTGTTATGTTGATGCAAAGGTGTCAACATTTTCTGAATTACTGACCTGGAACAAGTCTGCCAATCAGAATTTTTTTTTCCATCAGCTGCATGCTTGTCTCAGGTTAGTGACTAAGACAGTAATAGAAGTTCCTACTACAAGCATAGCCCCAACTTTTTTTATTTAGTTTTACTGAGAGTAGAGGTTAAAAAACCCTCATATCATGTTTTTATTGCTGTCTGTGTCAGTTCTATGTAGATTTGCCCTCGCTATCTGTCTTGTGACCATTGTCACTGAGACAGAGGGTTTGATTTATTAAAGGCAAATAGAGTGTGCACTTTGCAAGTGCATTTGCACTCTGCAAGGAAATTTGCTCCAGAGCTTAGTAAAAGAGGGGAACCTCTGCTGACTTCCATCATGCAATCATGTGCAAGCAAAAATGCTGTTTTTTTATATTCCTTACGTGTGATTGAGTTTTCTTTGCAAAGTGAAGTTACACCTCATTTAATAAGCTCTGGAGTAAATGCTGTAGCAGAGTGCAACTGCAATTGCAAAGTGCACAGTCTATTTGCTTTTAGTAAATCAACCCCACTGGAAAGTAATAGTACAGCTAACCTTTTGGAGTTGCGACCAGAACAAGAGGTGAGGGGAGTCTTTACAATATGGACACCTAATATGAGTTGCCTGAGATAGGATTTTCTCACACTTCCTGCTATGTACTGAGACAGGAAGTGAAGTGAAGTGATAGAAAAAAACTGACATAGGTTTCAACCCTCCCTTACCAGGCTTTCTCATTGTGAATGACAATTGCTCAGTCAAGCTACACTGTACATTTTTCATAGTTTGTTAAAAAAAAATTGCAAACAGGTAAATTTTCTCCTTCACTGATGTGTGCTGATGGGGCTGCACTGGTGGCCACTGATAAGCTGCACTTATTGGCACTGATAGGTGTCACTGACGGGCACTGATGAGGTGGCACTGGTGGGCACTGATGAGGAGGCATTGATGAGGCAGCACTGATAGGTGGCACTAATGGGCACTGATAGGTGGCCATGATGGGCACTGATAGGTGGCATTTATGGGCACTGATATGTGGCCCTGATGGGTTCTGATAGGTGCCACTGATGGGCACTGATAGGTGGCACTGATGGGCACTGATAGGCAGCACCGGTGGGCACTGTTGGGACTGCACTAATAATCAGGACAGTGATAATCAGTGCCCTGTTTATCAGTGTTGATGTCCCTTTAACACAAGCTGGTTATCTGATATTTTCTCCTCTCCTCACTCTGCCAGTGTGAGGAAAGAAAAGCTGATAACCGGCCTGTGTTTATATCCGTGATCAGCTGTCATTGGACCCAGCCGATCACATGGTAAAGGGCCTCTGTGATTGGCCCTTTACCCAGATCTGTGATCAGCTGAGTCCAAAGGATGCAGCGATCACAGAGCAGGCCACCCGTGTGCTGCAGGGGACATGCAGGCAGCATGATCACGGGAGGTAAGTAAAAGTAAGCCCATACTGTAGCCGTCTTTTGGCTATAGCATTGGCAGAAAATGATTAAAGTATTTCTAAGCCCAAAACCAAAAATGTACAAAGAAAAACCCTTTTAATCCTGTCATAAAAACCATGTCCAGTTGTATCTTCCTTTGCACCTTTGGACAGGGAGTGTGTTACTGGCAGTAAAAAAGCCTGAAATGCAACCAACAACAATGACTAACAATCTGTGGCAAGTAAATGTTTTGTTTTTGGGTGTAAATACGTTTTATTTTAAGGGTATTTTAAAGCGGAGTTCCACCCATTTAAAAGTCAGCAGCTACAAAAAGTGTAGCTGCTGACTTTTAATAAATGGCTACTCACCTGTCCCACGGTCCAGCGATGTGACTGCCCAATGCATCGCTCCTCTCCCCCTCCCCTCCACGGCGCCGGAAAAGCAAGTGTGGGTGCCCAGCCATGGCTTCATGGCCAGGCGCACACTGTGTCTGCAAGTGACGTGCTGCGTGGTGTAAATGGCTTGGCAATCTTCTGGGACCTGTGACACGTCCCAGAAGATTACCGGGAGGGAGGGGGGAACAGTGAACTTCTTTCTAGTTCCGCAGCACCAGGAGAGGAAGTGGGAGCTGGGTCCCCATCCCCCCCCCCCCTGAAAAAATGACATGCCAACTGTGGCATGTCAGGGGGTCACCTACACTTAAAGCAGAAGTTACACTTTTGAGTGGAACTCCGCTTTAAGTATATGTAAACACACACCGAATACATTTTTTCTCTGTTTATCATAGACAACTGCATTTTTTCAGATTAAAATATGTGTGCACCCTTTTTTATCCTTTGTTGCCTTTTTTAGTCCACTTGATAGCCTGCAGCCTCTTTGCAAACACTCCCTGTCTGTATGCATTCCAGCTATGGCTGTATGGTATTTTCTTAGGTTGCCAGAATAGACCATTCTTGTATGATGCGTGTTGAAACTACCAATTGCAGCCTTCATGGGAATCCCATGTAACAAGGTGACAATTTAAGGTACAACTGGAATTCCAGAGGAAGTGCTTGAAGGAACTTCATTGCATGATCACCAGGTAGTATTTTAATGAAAGAATGAAAATTACTTTTGAAATTACAATGACATGTTAGAAATTATATGATATTTTAGTGATTGGGTTTACATATAGTTTAAGAAAAAAATCAAGTTTTAACAAAAGAATGCTATAATTAACTAAATTCTATTTATTTAATAATATAACATTTAATATGTTTTATCTTTTTCTAGTTTCTACTCTGATGTCTTTGGTAGACAGGCTTTATTGCATTTAACATACAGACCAAAATAAGTAAAAGCACATGATCTTGGTTTGTGTGCCCAACTTAGTTACATTACAATGTCACTCTAGGGCTGCTTAATAATAGGACTTTTCACTACCACATTATTTAGCCAGAGCAAGACAGCAACATTTAGAGACTCCAGCTTTGTGACTTCCTGTGTCACCTCCATCTTTCTGGAACATATTGTGTTGGTAATCAGCAAACCATGGCTAACCTTTCCTCCAATGATCACATGACCAGGAAGATATTTGAAACCTACTCAGTATATACTGAACTCATATATGAATGCATTGGGTGTCTTTAAGTAATCCAATGGGAATACCTATTTTATCAAGTGGCAGAGAGTGTAAGGAACTTGAAGAAAACTTTTACACCCTCTGTCATATAATATACCTAGTAAAGATGTACTCAAAAAAGGTGGGTTCTTTACAACATGCTGTGCATAAACTAGAGGTCCATGGGTAAGAGTCATGGGGCCTGTACTCCATTGGACTGTAGAACTAAGGCTCTGAAAATGACCATTTTACCGGTTCACAGAGCAAAAGGGGATTACCCAGTGCTTGGCATTTTACAATGAACACATGCTTGCTACTGATCAGCTCTTTTCATTGCAAATTACAGTGAGGTAGAGCTAGCATAATGCCATTCTGTTCTCATCTTTATCCTGCATGTTTGTCTAAGGAGCTCTGAGAACCAGAGTCTGATACAGAATTAGGCTTCTTCTTTCAATAGTTTTTATTTTTCAGTCGTTTTTATTGAAAATTCCAAACAGCACATAAGAAATAACAAGTCAGGTACATATTCCAGGTAAATGACAGAGACAAGCAGAACCCAATGATGGGCAGAACAATCCGCCTCAGAAAAGGGCAAGCTGAACACAAAACGTAGATCACATAGGATATAAACCAAAACCCCAGAAATAGAGACTAAGTGAGGCGGTCTTACTCCCTTGCAGTTGAGAAACACTTAACTCGATGAATATGTGGTCCGGGGACCCCGCACCACCTCCCCGGAGCAGCCTGAGAGGGAGAGGCTCCCATATATAAACCAAGGCTCAGCTGAGCCTGAACCCCCAGAGGGAAGAACACATATCAAGAGGAGGTTACAAAAGAGTATCATTTGTCACCTGTCAGGCGTTCCTTCCAGGTAAGTATCAAAAAGATGATAAGGGAGAGAGGAGGAAGAGAAGAAGGAGATGTAAGAGCCAGTCCCTAGTGTTTAAAGAGAAAAGGGAAGGGGAGGAAGTCATCCTCTGAGTCATCTGGTAACAATCTTTTCCTGTGTCATGATCCAGGTGATTTTGTGCCTGACTGCAGAAACTGAACTCCCGTTTTTTTCCAGAACCTTGCTACTGTGATCTTAGCTGCCATCAGTATAAAAGAGACCAAACATTGGGAATGCTTATCTAGCTTGTCTATTCTGTGATTGAGTAAAGCTATCTCAGGGGTTTGGGGGAACGGTGCTCCGGTGATTTTGCGGATGATCACAAAGATTTTGTTCCAAGGCCCCTGTATTCGTGGACAAGTCCACCAAATGTGGAGCATCGTACCCAAGTGGCTGCAGTCTCGAAAGCAGAGCGGAGAGGCGCCTGGGTAAATTTTGGCTAGGAGATAGGGGACTCTGTACCATCGCAAGATCACTTTGGTATTGGCCTCGATAAGAGAGACATTCACTATCCCCTTGTAGGAGCGCTGCAGAGCAGAGTGCCATGTGTCTGTAGACCAGGTTGTGTCCAGCTCTTTCTCCCAAGCCTGGGAATAGGGTGGTTTCGATTGGTTTCCAGCCAGCAAAGAGTAAATCAGCGAGATCCCCCCTCTCTGATCCGTAACATCCATACACCAAGTCTCATATCAGATATGCACAAGTACAACCGCGCTACTGATCACTGTACATAGAATACAGTAGTAATGAGTAGGGGGATTGCAGCCCGACACTTGAATAGTATCCCAAATACTACATACAGATATAGGTGTAAAAGTAGTGAGGCACAATCTGTACAAACTAAGCAAATAAATAAAAATATGAAAATTATAAGTCTGTGATAGATTAATTCATTGCGCAGTGCCCCCTAGTGACTAGGGTGCAGCTAAAATAAGCTAGTGTATCATAGGTAACCATATAAAACAAACCAAGTATACAAATAATGCCACCTAGTGGTGAAATATATTATCATGTATAATCATAAAAAATTCATAGCATGAACCTTTAGCAATAAAAACGTGTGTGAAATTTTATAAGAAAGTGGATAAAGTTCATAAAGTGCTATTGAAAGTTGCTCAGTGACGTAGCCCCTACATGGATCAATAATAGTGCACGATTACTGCAATCAAAAAGTGTCCAAATAGGTGTCCTTCTTGTAAACATAAAGTGCTTCAGGGTGCAGGCACACACCATCACCAGGCAATATATTGCGCTCACCTCCAGGGGCGACCCCCACTGAGTCAAGTCATGCAGTCCCCACTGGGGTACAATCCTCCTCAAACATAAAACTTTTAATGTAAAAAGGGTTAAAAACACTCACATTTCACTGTGTACTACCACCGGTACACTCGGGTAATGCATCTGTCATGAACCACCTCCAATGGTTGCAGTATAGCTTTCTAAGAAAGCTAACGATACCAAATCCATGAAAAATGTATTCCTGCATAGTTCTGGAGTGTCTTATCACAAGATTTGGGACATGAAGTGATTAAAGATGGCGTGTAAAGCTTACCTGTCCCCTAATTTAAAAAAGAATAAAACAAGCACCAGAAGCAGAATAATTTGGAAAAAGAAGGAGACCATGAGGTACCCAGGTGCCTGCAAAAACGTTTTATCCAGTCCTCCTTTGGTTTGGTCTTATTTAGCAACTAACATGATTTTAAACTTGCAATTTGCAATAGAAATATATCAGCTGGAATCTTTCCTTTTTCTTGCATGTATACATTCTATATCACTAACCAGTAGTGATATTTACATCAACACTGTACATTGAACAGTTCTATAGATACAATACAAACTTTAGCCATTTTTATATTTTTTTTTACTTTTTTCCTGCTGATTTTAATATTTTGTCATCTTATCCGACACCAAAATCTTTCTTTTCTTTCCATAGTCGGCAGCAGTAAATGGGTTATCGGCGTGCTATGCTAGAAGCAACCTTATCATTTCTTGCAGATGCATCTTAGAAAACAGCAAATGTCAAACGTCTTAAAAGGGCTAAACAAGAATTACTTTGTATTCTGCAGATCTCTCTTGGAAGTTAGATGGTGTTATTTGGCAGTGTCATTACCTAATATGAAGGATATATAGTTTCTTTTTTGGATCTGAAATGTGTCTATTAAGATAGGCTAGAAGACAAATTCAAGCCATAAATATGTATTAAAGTCTACATTGCCTTCTCTTTTTGTACTTTTAATTTCCATACATCTTTGATGTGTCATAAGGAAAAGACATGCCTGCAGAGTGACTGTTACAAGAAAAATAAATAAACACTTAAATGTGTGTAGTTATATTTTTAGAGAATTTTTTACTATTTGTTTCATTCTAGAAATGAGAAATTCTGACATAGTTTACATCGCACATGTACCACTTACTGTACATCAATCTCTACTCCCAAAAGCTTGCACTCTAGGCTCTACAGAATTTCCTAAACTTTCTGAAGTAATTCAACAACCAGGGCATGCCAACTGCAGGGCAAAAATCTATCAGAATTCAATACTTAATTTATTGTAATGAATCTCCAGAAATATTTAATTCTTGCTCTAATAAACCCATAGTGTGGAGGCTTTGGTTTCTTAACTTCAACACTAGGTGGGGTTGTTTTTAGCAGGATGCTTGCTAGAGGATTTTTCTTTTTACCAGTAGAACCTTAGCAAAAATGCTGTCCCCCTTTCCTGCTAGAAATTTTAAAAGAGTGTACATTGCTTGCAGGGCTGTGCACACCCCAGCTCATCCCTGGCATCTATAAGATACCAGGAATGCACCTGGGTCTCAGGGATGATGTACAGTCATTGCCAAAATTAATAGCACCCCTGCATTTCTGTCAGATTATGCACCACTTTCCCAAGAAAATTGTTGCAATCACGTCAATCGCATGTTTAGCCATTCTCGTGTTTATTACTTTTGTTTGTATTGGTATGGCACAAAAAAAGTAGCGTTTGTAATGGTCCTGTAATTTGTAAGTAAACTAACCTGTATTAATTAACAGGTGCTGAAAAAATAGAAATCACACCAGCAACCAGTTAAAATAGTGAAAAATGTACTTAACATTTCTGTTGTGTGTCTCTGTGCCACACGGAGCATTGAGGAGAGAAAGAGCAGCAAAGAATTGTCTGAGGATTTGAGAATAAAAATTGTTGAACTGCATGGAAAAGCTCAAGGTTACAAGTCCATCTCCATAGATTTTAATGTTCCTGTGTCCACTGTGTGCAACATTGTCAAGAAGTTTACAGCCCATGGCACTGTAGCTAATCCCCCTGGAAAAGAAAAAATGATAAAAGATTGCAACAAAGTATTGTTTGAATGGTGGATAAAGAACATTGATCAACTTCCAGACAAATTCAAGCCAACCTTCAGGCACAGGGTACAACTGTGTCAGCTTGCACTATACGTTGCCATCTGAATGAAAAGGGACGCTAAGGTAGGAGACCCAGGAGGACCCCACTGCTGACACAGGAACACAAAAAAGCCAGATTTGAGCTTGCCAAAACGTACCTGAGGAAGCCAAAATCCTTTTGAGAGAATATGCTGTGAACAGACGAAACAAAATGACAGCTTTTTGGTAGAGCCCACTTTTCTACTTATCTTAAGAAAAACAAATGAGGCCTTTAAAGAAAAGAATACAGTTCCTACAGTCAAACATGGTGGAGGTTCGCTGATGTTTTGGGGTTGCTTTGTTGCTTCAGGCACTGGATGTCTTGACCGTGTGCATGGCATTATGAAATCAGAAGACTACCAAAGAATTCTGGGGTGTAATGTAGAGCCCAGTGTCGGAAAGTTGGGTCTCCGTCAGAGATCATGGGTCTTACAGCAGGACAATGACCCAAAGCACACATTAAAAAGCACCCAAAAATAGTTTAAGACAAAATGCTGGAGAGTGTTTAACTGCCCAGCAATGAGTCCAGATCTAAATCCCATAGAGCACCCATGGAGAGACCTCAAAACGGCAGTTGGGAAAAGGAACCCTTCCAATCTGAGAGACCTGGAGCAGTTGACAAAAAAAGAGTGGTCCAAAATTCCAGTGGAGAGGTGTAAGCAACTGATTGATGGTTACCGGAAGGGGTTGATTTCAGTTATTTTTTTCCAGGGAGTATGCTGTATGTGTGGTTACCAA
This sequence comes from Glandirana rugosa, assembly GCA_018402905.1. Taxonomy (NCBI): domain Eukaryota; kingdom Metazoa; phylum Chordata; class Amphibia; order Anura; family Ranidae; genus Glandirana; species Glandirana rugosa. Next base: position 120,539 of record BLSH010230744.1, read on the forward strand.
ATATTATATTGAGGGTGCCAATAATTTTGTCCAGTCCATTATTTGGAGTTTTACGTGGAATGTGTCAGATTTGGCTTTTTGTTTCTCCACTTTTTTGTGGAATACAAAGAAAATAAACATGAGACTGCCTAAACATTTGCAACAATTTTCAGGGTGAAGTGGTGCATTATCTGACAGAAATGCAGGGTGCCAATATTTTTGTACATGACGGTAGCTCCTAAATGCATGCACAGGATTTGCATCAGAAGAAGATGCCCATAGGGAGAGGTGAAGGACATGGGATCCAAAAATGTAGCAGAGTAGATCATGGCACTAGTAGACAACTAACCAATTCAAATAGCAGCTTTCTGCAATTATATATACTTCCTTGGCCAGTATCTCCATTCCAGCACTGCCACCTCTGCCAGACTCCTGTACATTTGACACTACTGGGAGTGTCAGACACCTGTATCTGGCATCCATGCGCTGTGGCTTCATCCTTTAACCCCTATAAAACTGCTCAATACTCTAGTGCCATAGCAGTTGGATGAAGGAATCCCTGGGCATAATTGGAAAGTGTTTGATCCACTATCAGGCTTTTCTTTCTGAAAATTTTTTAGTATGTTCAAATGATCAGGACAGGTAATGAGATAAAATGTATCCTTCTAAGACAAAGATGTCAGGAAAGCGCTGCACAAACTGTTGGCTCAATATAAATCTTGAACAATAATAATAATTTTTTTTTTGTAAATTAGGGAAAGGCAGAAACTTTGCTTTTTTATTGCTAGTTGTTTGCTTAATAGGAATATTCCCCCTCATTTTCTGTCTTTGTGATGAATATCACTTGAACAGGAATTGTGGGGAATCTTGCAGGGGGACACAGGGATTGATACAACCAACCTCTCTTTAAGTTAAGGGTTTAGTTGGAATTCTGCTTTAAGCTGTCTACCCGTTGAATGCCTCCATATTTCATTCTGACATTCATATTGCTAGATGCATTTTTGATGAACTGCCCATAGTTGCCCATCTCCTAAACAATTGTTTAACAAAAAAATAACCAAGGTCAGACATTTTCTCTGTTAGAACTTTGTGTAAAAAGAAAACAGCATAGCCAAGCCACAAATTAACGTATCAAGTCTGTGAATGTGGCAGCAAGTGACAATGACAGAGGACAAACCCTGGCAAATCGTAGTTACATAACTGGCATAATCAATCCTGCTGGCACTTGGCATGACCTCCTAGAGGATAGATTGAATGCGGCACTCTAAAAATAACAAAATGTACAATTAACCATATACACAGCTGCAGTATAAATACATTTATCTCTTTTGTCAATATATATTTAATACATGTTCATTATTTAGTAATAGAGATGATCAAAATTGTACACCAAGTTTAAGATCTGTAGTGCTAATTTTATATCAGTACATTATTCCAGACTCACCAACTGTTCAACATGACTTGTATTTAGAGGATTCGTTTTTTAAAGATCTAAAATAAAATGCATTTCCTCCTTCCCTGTGCACTAGTCAGGATCCTAGAGGATTGGGGTTGGTGTGTCCACATTAAGAGGGCCACAAGTCTGCTTGTTCCTCTGTGTTAATGCAAGCACCCATATGAACTTCAGTAATACATTAGACAGGCTGAAGGGGGGCACCACACAAATGGGATCACCACTTAAAACAGTGACCCAGTAGTAGTCTCTCCCTGAACTTTAGTGCATTCAAAAAAAGTAAGTAATTTAGGAGGGCTATGTGCAGCAACTGGCATTCTTCTGTGAAATGTGGTGTTCTTATTGACCCGGAGATGGGTAGGTTTTGCAGTGAGAGACGTCAAGCCCCTATTAACTAAGTGATTCTAGTTTTCTGAAGGGGGCACAGGGGAAGCTTTACCTAATAAGCAGGAAAACAGGAATCTAGTAGTGACAATCCAACAAAATTAAATGTAGTGCTGCTTCTATATCAAAACATAATAAAGCTAAATGATAAACATATATTAAGTGCATGTACAATCTCTAATCCATCATAATTCAATCATAGGTGAAAAAGTCCAACCATGCAAGCAAAGTGTCAAATATAGTTATATTTCACTTCACTAGGGTTCTAGTAATGTTAGCTCTTAGACAGAACATTTGCTTTATTAGTATGCTAAAGTCAAATGTTACATATTGTGGTTAAGATTGTGCTTACTGTATGTCTTCAGGGGGCGAGTGAATAGGTGGAGGCCAGCTAATAGGCCATGCTGTCTCCATGAAGGGGACATGGCTTTTGAATGTTAAGTTGACTGACTCTAAGTTGGCTGGAATTCCATTCAATCACTTTCATGAGAAAGATATGATTGTGCAATTTAGACCAATCAGAGATTCATCAGTGATAACAGATGGAGCTAACTGGGATAGGATTTGCAAAAAGTTTTGGTATAAAATATCTGAGACATTGCATGCTCTGTGCTTGACAATACCTGTAATGAGCTGGACATGTGGTCAAGGAAATGGCTCTTTTTTTCATATATTTTGGCAATGACCATTCTGATCTCTGATGTGATGCTTCGTAACAACTTTGTAATGTGCCCTTCCCTCTGGATCCAATTCATTTTCTTTCCTGGCATCTCCAAACATGGCAAACAATTGATTACCTATTTATTGATTGCCGCTAGGACAACCATACCTTTATTTTGGTTCTATACCAGGGGTATCCAACTGGTGGCCCTGCAGCTGTTGCGAAACTACAAGTCCAATCATGCCTCTGCCTGTGGAAGTCATGCTTGTAACTGCCAGCCTTGCAACACCTCATGGGACTTGTAGTTTCACAACAGCTGGAGGGCCATCTGTTTGAGACCCCTGTTCTATACAGACATACCATCTCCTTCTGAGTTACCAAGTTACTAAATATCATTACAGTTGTCAGAAGGATGGTACTTACTTACTTACATACATACTTCAGACCAAAAGACCAATTTAGCAATATATAGGATTTGTTGGATCCATCTACCTATGGTGCCTCTCTTTCCTCTGCTCACCTTTACTAATCCTATTAGTATCTTTTGTATGTACTTTTATACCTTCTGACATGGACTTGTGAACTGCACATGCCTTTTTTTCTGTTCTACCAGTTGAAAAAAAAAAATAAAAATGAATACAATTATATAGGAATGGCAGAAAGAGGATTTGAAGTGGTACCTCATAAAACCAAAGAAAATTCTGCCAGACAGAACTTTACCAGTGTATGACACTAAATCTGTACTACGAGAGAACCCGGTTTCTACAATTGCTTGGGTAGCCTGGAGTCCTGGTTGCCTACAGAGATCACTATAACGCAAACTAAGTGACTTTTTGTTTATCCCTATAGTAGAGTTGATCGAACCTCTGGAAGTCCGGATTCGGCAGGTTCGGCCGAACTTCGGGATAAAGTCCGGGTTCGGGTCTGGACTTGACCCGAACTTTGACCCGGACCCCGAACCCCGTTGAAATCAATGGGGACCCGAACTTTTAGGCACAAAAATGGCTGTAACAAAGTCCTGGAAAGTCCTAGAGGTCTGCAAAAGGTAGGAAAATTGGGGTAAGGGTCGGACAAGTGCCCTACAAAGAAATGGGGATAGGGAAATAATTAGAAATAATTTTTAAGCTAAAATCACATAAAAAAATCATAAATGGAGGTGGATGTGGAATTGGAGGTTGAAGAGGCAATAAAAGTGGTGGTGGAGGAGGAGGAGGTAGCCAACACTGTTTTTTTTATTTTTGAAATGTTTTTTTTTTTTTTTAAACCAGCAATGTAGATGTACTTTTTAATTGTGTGCAAGAAACAATAATCTGTCCTTTTAAGCAACAGTAGGAACCTCTCCCTATAGAACTTGGAGATTATTTTAGATTCTAAAATCATCTCCAAGTTGTACAGGGAAAGCCTCCAGCTGTTGCTTTAAGGGAAAGACTATTGTTCTAAAATCATCTCCAAAGTGTGTGGGAAAAGTCTATTGCAGGCGCATAGAGCCATATTACTGTTCTAAAATCATCTTAAAAGTGTGTGGGAAAAGTCTATTGCAGCCGCATAGAGCCATATTACTGTTCTAAAATCATCTTCAAAGTGTGTGGGAAAAGCCTATTGCAGCCGCATAGAGCCATATTACTTTTCTAAAATCATCTTCAAAGTGTGTGGGAAAAGCCTATTGCAGCCGCATAGAGCCATATAACTGTTCTAAAATCATCTTCAAAGTGTGTGTGAAAAGCCTATTGCAGCCGCATAGAGCCATATTACTGTTCTAAAATCATCTTC
>BLSH010230744.1:142995-155293 GCA_018402905.1 Glandirana rugosa
TAAAATCTTGTGATTAGATAGGGAGTGTCGTCGTCGTCCTTGGAGAGGGATATTGTCATACTCTACTAAGATCTTGTAATTAGATAGGGAGTGTCGTTGTCGTCCTTGGAGAGGGACATCGTCATACTCTACTAAAATCTTGCGATTAGATAGGGAGTGTGGTCGTGGTCCTTCCTAGGAGAGGGATGTCGTCATACTCTACTAAAATCTTGTGTTTAGATAGGGAGTGTCGTCGTAGTCCTTGGAGAGGGATATCGTCATACTCTACTAAAATCTTGTGATTAGATAGGGAGTGTCGTCGTCGTCCTTGGAGAGGGATATCGTACTGCTATAGGGAGAGGTTCCTGCTGCTGCTGTGAGGGATAGATTAGTGTTCTAAAATCATCTCATACTGCTATAGGGAGAGGTTCCTGATGCTGCTGTGAGGGATAGATTTGTGTTCTAAAATCATCTCATACTGCTGTAGGGAGAGGATCCTTCCTGGTGCTGGTGTGAGGGATAGATTAGCGTTCTAAAATCATCTCATACTGCTACAGGGAGAGGTTCCTGCTGTTGCTGTGAGGGATAGATTAATGTTCTAGAATCATCTCATACTGTTATAGGGAGAGGTTCCTGCTGCTGCTGTGAGGGATAGATTAGTGTTCTAAAATCATCTCATACTGCTATATGGAGAGGTTCCTGCTGCTGTTGTGAGGGATAGATTAGTGTTCTAAAATCATCTCATACTGGTATAGGGAGAGGTGCATGCTGCTGGTGTGAGGGACAGATTAGTGTTCCAAAATCATCTCATACTGGAATAGGGAGAGGTCCCTGCTGCTGGTGTGAGGGACAGATTAGTGTTCTAAAATCATATCATACTGGTATAGGGAGAGGTTCCTGCTGCTGGTGTGAGGGACGGATTAGTGTTCTAAAATCATCTCATACTGGTATATGGAGAGGATCCTGCTGCTTCTACATTGCTGGTTTTAAAAAAAAAAAGAATAATATTTTTTTTTGTACTTATATTAATAAATAGTGCTACAAATTTGCACCTTGCTGTGCATTTCTTGCACAAAAAAAGTGTGTCAATATTGTTGTTTTAAAAAAAAAAGAATAATAATTTATTTTATTTTTTATTCTTTTTTTTTATTATTAATAAATAGTGCTACACATTTGCACCTTGCTGTGCATTTCTTGCACAAAATTAAAAAGTGCATTGGCATTGCTGGTTTAAAAAATAATCTAAATTTGTGCTAAATAGTACATTTGCCTCCAGAATGAGGAGAGCGTCAAATAAGGTACGTGGTCGTGGTGCTGCTGTTGTTGGTGGTGCTGGTGAAGCTCCTGTTGCAAGGAGAGGACGTGGTCAATCTGTGCCAGCTACACGCACATGTGAAACACCTTCCTCAGGTGCGAGTAGCCGACAGAACCTTCAACGTTATATGGTAGGCCCGAATGCCTCTCAACGAATGGTGAGGCCAGAAGAAGTATAGGCGATAGTAGATTGGGTGGCTGACAATGCCTCCAGTTCCTTTACATTGTCTCCCACTGTGTCCCTTGCTGAAAGCTCAGAGTTGGCACCTGAACCCCACGGCCATCTGTCTTTCACCGCAGCCCCTTGTAAATCAGCCAAGCAGTCTGGGCCACAAGTCATGCTGCAGTCCCTTATGCTTTTTGACGACTCTGCTGGCGTGCATTCCATGGGCCATCCACATAGCCCTGCCGCAGAAGTGGAAGACATTGAATGCACCGATGCCCAACCACTTCTGTTGCAGGATGAGGACATGGAAACACCACCGCAGCACGTCTCTGATGATGATGACGAAACACAGGTGCCGACTGCTGCGGCTTTGTACAGTGTGCAGACTGACAAGGAGGGCAGTGGTGAAGAGTGGGTGGAAGAGGATGTGGAGAATGATGAGGTCCTAGACCCCACATGCAATGAAGGTCATGCGAGTAACGTGTGCAGTTTGGAGGAAGAGGTGGTGGTCGCACAGAGGCACCAGCACAGCAAAAGAGGAAGCAGGTTGCAAAAGCGGAGTGACCATCCCCTAGACAGTACGCCTGCTACTACCCACTGCACCCAGGGACCTAGCACACCAATGGCAGCTCAAAGGTGTTCCCCAGCGTGGCAGTTGTTCAGACAATGTGCTGACGACAAGACAAAAGTGGTTTGCACGTTGTGCAATGAGAGCCTGAAGTGAGGCATAAATGTTCTAAACCTGAGCACAACATGCATGATCAGGCATCTAAATGCAAAGCACAAGCTGCAGTGGAATAAGTACCTCAAAATCCAAGAAAGGTCTCTGGCTCCTCCTGCTTCCTCTTCTGCTGCTGCCTTGGCCTCTTCCTCCACCTCTACAGTGCCAGTGTCACCTCCCACCCAGCAAACAGACGATGTGACAGCAACGTCACCATGTCCGCCACGTCCCAAAGCATTTACACACGATGGTCCCATGGAAGCTTACAGCTGTCCATGTCCCAAACACTGGAGAGAAAGAGGTAGTACCCCCCACCCTCCTGCGATCCCTGGCCCTGAATACCAGCATTTCAAAATTCCTGGCCTTTGAAATGCTGTCATTCTGTCTGGTGTACACTAACAGTTTTAAAACCTGATGGCGGTGGCTGTCCCACAGTACGTGGTTTCCAGCCGCCACTACTTTTCCAGGTGACCCATCCCTTCCCTGCACAAACAAGTTGGGGACAAGATCAAGTGTGCACTGCGCAACGCCATCTGTGGCAAGGTCCACATAACCACTGATACCTGGACCAGTAAGCACGGGCAGGGACGCTATATCTCGCTAACTGCACACTGGGCAAGTGGCGGGTGGACCTGATGTGGATAGTAGTTTGGCGCATGTCCTTCCACCACCCAGGATTGCAGGGCATTTCTCTTTGCCTCCTGTTGCCTCCTCCTCCTACTCCGCTTCCTCCTCTTCTATCACCTCCTCATCCAGTCAGCGTAACACCTTCACTACCAACTTCAGCACATCCAGGGGGAAACGACAGCAGGCTGTTTTAAAACTGATATGTTTGGGGGATAAACCCCAAACTGCGCAGGTCTTGTGGATGGGCATTGAACAACAGACCGATGAGTGGTTGTTGCCAGTGAGCCTCAAGCCTGGTGGTGTGCGATAATGGGCGAAATCTTGTAGCAGCTCTGGGCCTAGCCGGTTTGACACACATCCCTTGACTGGCGCATATGCTGAATTTGGTGGTGCAGAAATTTTTAAAAGTACCCGGATATGTCAGAGCTGCTGAAGAAAGTGCGGGCTGTCTGTGCACGCTTTCGGCATTCTCACCCTGCTGCTGCTCACCTGTCTGCGCTGCAGCTGCCTTCCCACTCACCGCCTCCTATGCGACGTGCCCACAAAGTGGGACTCCACCTTGCACATGCTGGAGAGACTGTGCGAGTTTCAGCTGCAGCACGCACGTGTCAGTTGCTCTGCGGAACAGCACCACTTCACCATCGAGTGGGCCTCAATGCGAGACCTGTGTACCATATTGCGGTGTTTCGAGTACTCCACCAGCATGGCCAGTGCCGATGACGCTGTTCTCATCGTTACTATCCCACTACTATGTCTCCTTGAAAAAACAATTTGGGCGATGATGGAAGAGGATGTGGCACAGGAGGAGGAGGAAGAGGGGTCATTTCCACGGTTATCAGGCCCGTCATTCACAAGTGGCTCAGAGGGTTAGTTCCTGCACCAGCTTAAGCCAGGTAAAAAATTTTCAAGCCAGGGCACAGTCCTGGAGGATGGGGAGGACGAGGATGATGATGAGGAGGAGGAGGAACTGTGTTCACAGCAGGGTGGCACCCAACGCAGCTCGTGGGCATCACTGGAGCATGGCTGGGGGGATACAGAGGACACAGATGATACACCTCCCACAAAGGACAGCTTGTCTTTGCCTCTGTGTAGCCTGGCACACATGAGTGACTATATGCTGCAGTGCCTGGTCAACGACAGCTGAGTTGCCCACATTTTAGCTTGTGCTCATTACTGGGTGGCCATCCTGCTGGATCCCCATTACAAGGACAATGTGTCATCCTTAATTCCCTCACTGGAGCGTGATCGGAAGATGCGTGACTACAAGCGCACGCTGGTAGACTCGCTGTTGAGGGCATTCCCAAATGACACCGGGGGCTCGGTGGAAGCACAAGGTGAAGGCAGAGGAGGAGGAAGAGGTCACCAACGCAGCTGTGGCACCACCAGCACCTCAGAAGGCAGGGTTAGCATGGCCGAAATGTGAAAAAGCTTTGTCAGCAGCACACCACAACAAACAGCACCACCAGCTGATAGGCAACGTCTTAGCAGGAGGCAGCATTTCAGCAAAATGGTGGAACAGTATGTGTGCACACGCCTACACGTACTGACTGATGGGTCTGCCCCATTCAACTTCTGGGTCTCCAAATTGGGCACATGGCCCTAGCTTGCCCTTTATGCCTTGGAGGTGCTGACCTGCCCTGCAGCCAGTGTATTGTCTGAACGTGTGTTTAGCACGGCAGGGGGCGTTATTACAGACAAGCGCAGCCGCCTGTCCACAGCCAACGTGGGCAAGCTAACGTTTATTAAAATGAACCAGGCATGGATCCCACAAGACTTGTCTGTACCTTGTGCAGAATAGACATTTAGACCGGCCTCACACAGCCATTGGTATACTTTTTTTTTTAATACGTCTCAATATTTTGGGGGCTACCCCAATTAGAAAAAAAACAAACAAACAAAAAACAGTGTTGGCTACCTCCTCCTCCTCCACCGCCACTTCCACCTACACCGCCATGGTCACCGCCTCCTCAACCTCTTACTCCACATCCACCTCCATCCACCTCCTCCACCTCCTCCTCCTCCATTTTTTATTTTTTTTTATGTGATTTTAAGTTATTTCCCTATCCACATGTGTTTGCAGGGTAATTGTCCTACTCTTATCCCCATTTTGCTTCCTTTTGCAGCCCTCTAGCCCTTTCTAGTACTTTTTTTACAGCCATTTTTGTGCCCAAAAGTTTGTTTCACCATTGACTTTAATGGGGTTCGGGGATCGTGGTTAAGTTTGGGTCAAGTTCGGTGCCGAACCCGAACTTTTTCGCGAAGTTCGGGCCGAACCCGCTGGACCCTGAACATCCAGGTGTTCGCTCAACTCTAGTGGCAAGCAGTGGGATGCTTCCTGCAGTCTGGGACATCCACACCTCTACCTGGATCCAAGGTTCGGATATCAGGAGAGGAGAGGTACAGATACCAGCCACCATGGAAGAGGAATTCGAAACTATGACGCCGCAGGCCAACATGTTATTATTTCCAACTGCATGCAACATGAGGGAGGATTGGGACATCCAGTGCTGAGTGACAACAGCCACTCGAACATTGCCATTACCTTCCCACTAGCATGCAGCATGAAGTTGGTGGGGTCCTGAAGCGGCATTGTGGGTATTTATACCACACCTTATGGAGCACATACTTGGTTTGCTCTTTGCACTTTGGTGACACCATGCCCTCCTCTGGACTACGCTCTCTATTTCTAGCTATGGGTAATATTTGGATTCATATCTACTTATGGGTCTCCATGTGGGATCCTCTATCTCCACTTACTATCTGGCGAGACACTTCTCTTCCTTTGGGCTATGGTGTTTTTTCTTTCCTCAATTATCAGTTGTGTAGTCACTTCATTGATATACTAATGCATATCATTTTCTTCACAGAAGCCTTATGGGCATTACTCGGCACTAGAGTTGAGCGAACACCTGGATGTTCGGGCTCAGTGGGTTCGGCCAAACTTTGGGAAAAAGTCTGGGTTCGGTACCGAACTTGAACCGAACTTTACCCTGAACCCCATTGAAGTCAATGGAGACCCGAACTTTTCGGCACAAAAATGACTGTAAAAAAGTCCTGGAAAGTGCTAGAGGGCTGCAAAATTATTTTAGAACAATAATCTGTCCCTTACAGCAGCAGCAGGAACCTGACCATATAGGAGTAGGCGATGATTTTAGAACAATAATCTGTCCCTTACAGCAACAGCAGGAACCTGACCCTATAGAACTAGAAGATGATTTTAGAACAATAATCTGTCCCTCTAAGCAGTAGACTCTACCTAGTCCAGTCAGATCATTCTGTAATGCAGGATGAGATCTGCAATCTGTCCCTAAAAGGAGCAGTAGTAGTAATCTCTACCTATCTACCTATCTGCAATCTGTCCCTCACAGCATCGGCAGCATCCTCTCCCTACACTACCCAGAGAGCAAAACTGCTTAATTCACACTGTAGATTCTCAGCACTTGCATCGCTATCAAACTTCAACAGGCATTTGCTAAGTTCTTGGAACATCAGTGGTGAAAGAGAGGAGGACTTCAACTGAGTGAAGTTTCTTGGGTCCATAAATGCAAGGTCAGCATAGAGTGTGCCATGACTCAGGAACCTTCTGTGCAATGTCTCTGTAGCTGTGTCCATTATCTGATTGTGTACTGTAACTTCATAGGCCTTTTCTGGACTTTGGAGCATGAGCAATCTCTCCAGACATGGTTTTCTTCTTCCTTTTTCTTTGTGGTGGAAATGTAGACTCAACTTCCAGTTCTATCTCTTTGTCCTGCTCCTGCAATTTTTCATTAGCCCACAGAACAAATTTCTCTGCAGCTGCACTAATGGAGGCAACATCTCTTGACATGTTTTTAAGACTTTCATGTGTTGCCACAACCCTTCTATGAGCAGACAGTATATCCATACCCTGTGTTTGAAGGTATTTGGACAGTGGTGAAGTCTTCTCAAATTCGAGGAGAAGAAATACAGCAGCGCCTCTAAGTGCAGTATACACTATTTATTGGAAGACATTAAAAACAAGAGCCATATGCACTCACATTTAGAGCCAAAATATGTGCATTGGATGCAGGGATCATCCGCTGGTAACATGATAAGAAGGCACGCTCCAGCAGCCGCAATGCTGGGTCCAGGACTGAATGCGCCGGTGGCTTCCAGTATTATCAAGGAGCCTATAGCAGAGGAGCACAGGACACCGCGTCACTTCTGTGTACGCTGGGCGGGGGTTGCGCGCGTTCGGATCATTCGTGATCAGGCAGAGTGGGAGCAATCTTACAATAGAGCAGCCTTATATACAATCAGTCTATGGCCACCGTGGGCAAGGCAAAAAGCAAATATATTATTTCCACAATCTAAACGTAATGAATAACTTATACCTCTAATAAATGGCTTGCCATATAATCATCTAAAAAGGATATATCATATACTGTGGACCAATTAACGAAAGGAAAGGAAAAGAGCGGGGGGGGGGGGGGGAATGGAGGGGAAAGGAACACAGGGAGCACCTAATGTGTGCATAATGATATACATACTCAAATGTATTATTTGAACAGTATGATTCCAACTAAATTCGATATATTAAATTCATTCCTGCAATAAAAATTAAAAATGAATAATGAAACCGAAAAATACAAAATAATAGAAATTAAAAAATAATAAATAATAAATATAAATGAAATAAAAAAAATGAAAAAAAAAAACAGAGATTGATAAGTGGTGGTGGCTGATAAGGAAATATAATACAAAAAATGAATATGTAAATATATATATATATATATCTCCCGGAGACTCTCGAGTAAGGAGGCAGAGGAGCAGGGAATGGATGGGCTGGTGCAAATGCATACCCAACCAAAGCCGACACCTATCTTAGAAGAGTGTATTGATTTCAATCTCCTCATTCATACCTCTAGGCGAGAGTGTGTCAAGAGTGAATATCCAAAAATTTTCCCTATCACACAGTCATTTATAGCGTTCAGCCTTGGGGAAAGTGTTGGGGATAGATTCTTTAACCCAAACACGCAATTCCTGAACACATTGGTTGTGATATTCAAGGAAGTGTCTAGGGACACTGTGTTTGTCCGAACCCTTATCCACAAAGGTTCCGATGCTCTCCAAACCTCTTCCTCAGAGTACGAATAGTGCGACCCACGTAGAGTAAACCACATGGGCAGGATAGACAATACACCACGTACTCAGAGGAACTCCTGGGGATGTTTTTGACCCAACGTGGATGATGGAAACTCCCATAATGCAAATAGGAGTTGCCAGCTGTTGGCTTGTTGTAATTTAGGGCACAAATATTGATGTCATGATGATAAAGTTCCAGATCTAAAAAGGCCAACTTATGTGGATCAGTTACATAGGTAAAGCCTAGGCCCATAGAGTTGTTGTTACAATATTGGACAAACGGTAAGATGGAACTCTCAGGACCATCCCAGATGATTACCACATCATCAACATACCGCCCATAAAAGACTAAGTGGGAAGCGTAAGGATTGTTGTTCCAAATGTACCGATGTTTCCAATGGCCCATGTTGAGATTGGCGTAACTGGGAGCAAAGTTCGCTCCCATTGCTGTGCCATTTCTCTGGATATAGAAAAATCCTTCATGTTCAAAATAATTGTGTGTGAGACAGAATCTTATAGCATCCAATAAGAAATCTGCCTGACGGGGGTGCAAGTTGGAATCCTGATCTAAATAAAATTGAACCACCTGTAACCCAATGTCATGGGGTATAGAGGTGTACAAAGATGTAACATCAAGTGATAGCCAGCGGTAGGAGGGCTCCCATTGGTATTCCTTAAGCCGTTCAAGTAGGTGGATGCCGTCTCTAATATAGGACGGAAGGTCCTGAACAATGGGTTATAGAAAGTGATCGGCGTAGATGGAAAAATAACTACTGATGCTTTGCATAGCGGCCACAATAGGCCTACCAGGGGACGGACAGGGTCCTTGTGGATTTTAGGGAGGTGGTAAAAATAAGGGCGAGGATAATATTCATGTTTGAGAAGTAGAACCTTGGCCTCAGTAATGATCACTTCCGAGAATGCTTGCTCAATGAGGCTGTGAGCCTCGAGCTGGAACTGGTGCAAAGAGTTACATTAAAGTTTTTCATAAGTATCAGTGTCAGACAACAGCCTTTTGGACTGAAGGAGATAGTCAGATTTATTTTGAACAACTATCCCCCTTCCCTTATCAGCTGACCTGATAATCAGGTCATGATTCTGCGTTAGTTGTTTGAGAGCTGATGTTTCTGCGACAGTGAGGTTACTGGGAGGAGGAGAAGATGATGGAGACTCACACATATGCCGTATGTCCGCATATACCAACTGATAAAAACTCTGGATAAAGGGACCCTTAGCAAATGTTGGATTAAATATGGACTTGGGACAAAAAGATGTATGTTGAATAGGAGGAGAAACTGGTAGTTGCTGTGTCAATTTCTCTACATAATTGTCCAAGTTCTCTGTATAAAGTTCCTCTAGTATAAGTAAAGCTGTATCATCTGGACAACTTGACTCCACTGATATGTTCAAGGATGTGTTAAAACACAAGTGGAGATACTCACAAGGAAATGAAGCAAGGGAGCATTGCAGTGTAAGCCACTGCGGGCTGTACTCAGCAGATACGCCTGGCAGACCAGAAGTGGAGGAGATGGGCTGGATGCTTCACAGGGCTCAGGAGTTGGGGAAACGTCAGTGGCTTCCAGTGCTTCCTGAGTCTCAGAGCGGTGGAGCGAAGTCTCTCAAAAGTCACTTTCGGTCGCAGCAGTGGGGGTGCGGTACTGGCGACGCGTTGTTGAGGCATACGCCTCTTCCCCAACTCCTGAGCCCTGTGAAGTTCATCTATTTGTGTTAAAGTCTTCTCAAATATCCTGAGGAAGCTTTGTCCCATCAGTATCATCTCATACTTCATCAGAGCTTCTACAAATCCTTGTGCTTAAATGCGAGCAGTTGTTTTTAAGGTAATATCTTCTTGTATTGCTGTCAATGCAAGAATGACATCCACATAGAGACAATTTCCTGGATTTGCAAATGATCCAAACACTTTCCTGAGAGCGTTATCCTTGGCCCACCCCCGTGTCTCTCCAATTAGTGAGAGTCGTCTCTGGTGCTTGTCTTGGCTCTCACTTTCCCATACATTCAATCTTCTTATATGACTCACGAAAGAACGCTGCAATGTCATTAAGCACTGCAAAATGTGATCCACTTTTAATTACTGTTTGGGTTGTGTCAGCCAAAACTAGGTTAAGAACATGGGCATAGCACCAAACATGCACTTGATTTGGTGAAATTTTGGACATCTGAGTAGAAAAGCCTTTGTAGCGGCCTTGCATGTTGGAGGCACCATCTGTAGCATGTCCAATGCACTTGCTCAAGTCCAAATTGATCTTTTCAGCAAGCTCTGAAACAATATCTACAAAATGTTGTCCAGTAGATTCCTTACACTTGACAATGCTGATAAGCATTTCATGAATGGTGTCTGTAACAATAGAACACTGGTCTTGTGAGGTGATGTCTTGTGTGGTGTCAATCTGCACAGAGAACATTACAGTATTCTTTATGTCTCTCACAATGGTCTCCTGAACAAGGCGCTGAATGGTGTCAATGACAGAATTAATGGTTCTTGCAGACAGTAACGTAACCAGGGAACCTCTGCCTTTTGCCCCAGTCTGATGTAGCTTCTTAGATTTTTCAATACATTCTTTTAAATGCTCTTTCAGACAGACATAATACTTGCTTAAAAGGCGTATAATCTCTAAGAAGTTACTATGATCAATATTTCTGTCATCAAGCATGTATGCAGCCTCATTCTCTGACCTATAGCTAAGTCCTCTTTTGCCAATCAGTTTTACAACATCAACTACATGCTCCAGTATTTGTCGCCTCTTTCTGATTTGTTCTCTGTGTGAGGACAACTGACTTCCACTAAGTAAATGTTTAACGTCAGATTTAGAGGCATTTAAGAAGTATGCAGGTTTTGTGTGCCATGCTTTTTTCATGTTCCTCTGCACGCTGATGCACATGTTTCCAGTCTGTCATACCACTTATGAATGGAGATTTATCAGTCAACTTAGAAAATGCTATGCAGACAGAGCAATGTAATGCATGGTGTTCTTGGCAGTAAGTAAGCCACCGTCTATTAATGCCATCCTTGCACCAGAACACTTTCTGTACCAATGGATTACTTGATGTTTGTTGAGGATGATAATTAAAAAATATCTTTATGTTTTCATGGCGGGGATGAATGTAATAATCAATGTTTTCCTCAGTGACTTCACTTTCCTCTGTGAATGCTGTCATTTCTACACTCTCGCCTTTTCTTCCATCTCCTCTGTCATCTACTCTCTCATGTGTTATGTCTTCTCCTCTCTAATCCTCTGTCTTTTTTCACACTTTCTCTCTCTTGTCTACACTCATGTTCCTGCTCATCTCCCCTATTGTCTTCACATTTATCGCCTGCCTCATGCTCGCTCCTCTCCACTCTCCTCTATTGTGGACCCAGCCTGAGAATGGACATACAATAAGTTTCAATTGTCGGCATAATATGTTCCAAAAAGTCCACAAATCTTGATGTTGTTTAACCACTTCCACACTGCGCACAGTATATTTACTGTGGCAGTGTGGATGTGTACCACGAATCGCTGTAAATAGACAGCAATTTGTCGAGTAGAAGCTAGGGGGTGCGAGCTTGCCACCAGCGGCATGCGCTCAAGCCCGCCGCACTCCGGAGGAGTGTGCTCCTAGCTTGGGTGGACCTGATGTCCGCCGGCGAGCCGCGATGAGTTGCTAGAGCAAAAGAACGGGGAACCGCCAATGTAAACACGGCGGTTCCCCGCTCTGTCAGTGGGAACATAAGAGGTCTACTGATCCCTGTCACTGGGATCAGTTAGATCTGTTATGCCCATAATAGCCCAGCCCCCTTACAGTTAGAAAACGCCTAGGGAACACAGTTAACCCCTATATCTCCCCCTGCAGGTTAACCCCTTCACTGCCAATGACATTTATACAGTAATCAGTGGACATTTCAATTTCTGATCGCTCTATAGATGTCATTGGTCCCAAAAAAGTGTCAAAAATGTCCGACATGTCTGCCCCAATATCGCAGTCCCGATAAAAATCACAGATCGCCGCCATTACTAGTAAAAAATAAAATAAAAACCCCAGAAATTAATTCTCATCCTCCGTAAATGCGGCAACTTTTGCGCAAACAAATAAACTCCGATTGCAATTTTTTTTACCAAAAATATGAGGAAGAATATAAATCGGCCAAAACCGATGAATAAATTTGTTTTTTTATATTTTTATTTTGGATTTGTATTTTATCAAAATAGAAATATTGTTTTTTTTTTGCAAAATTGGCGCTCTTTTTTTGTTTATAGCGGTGATCAGAAATGACGCAGAGGTGATCAAATACCACCAAAAGAAAGCTCTATTTGTGGGGGAAAAAGGACGCAAATTTAGTTTGGGTACAATGTCGCACGACAAGCAATTGTCAGTTAAAGTGCCGAATT
>BLSH010230744.1:194008-204628 GCA_018402905.1 Glandirana rugosa
TCAAAAGTCGAGAAAACGTATTACGTAAACTAGCTGGACACAACTTCGTCTGTCTGTGTGTGTCTGTGTCTGTGTCTAACGAAGTAGAGTGTACCGGCGAGCGTCCCTAACAGGACGGAATCGAGACGAAAAGCCAGAAAATAAATATGACCAGTCTGTCCAAATTGTTTTCTCTGACTACCGAAGTGTTAGTCGGTTAGTCGGAGGTTCCGTGTCAGTGTACTGTACTCGAGTTATGTTTTGGTGGTTAGTTACTGTGTGAACAATGTCTGCTTCAACACAGGTCGATCAAATGCATTATGCAAAAGAGCTGAAAACTGTGCTTATTAGCGCAGGCAAATTATAATGCATACAAGGTATTATAATTGCCCTTACAATGTAAGTAGGTGCAGGTTATCCTCCATTATGCAGGAGGCGCTGTAGTAACAAAGTGAGTAACAAATTTAAAAATCTTGGGAAAGATTGTAACTTGAGCTTAATTTGGAGAATTATTTCAATGTGCTACCATAAATAATATCCCCTAAAAACCAAATACCTCTAGTTTTCCATTCTTCGGTGCCTGGTATTGTTCTAAACTCTTGCAGGTTCCTATTAACTCAAAGTAGGATGTTGAATTGGGTAGAATGATAATTTGTGTTCCACTACCAAATACAAGCAGCCTTTTTAAAGTGTTACTAAACCCACAACAGTAAAATCAGTCTGTATATGCAGTAAAGCATGCTTGTTATACTCACTGTGGAACCTAAGGGGTTAATCCTCTGCATTGTGTAAAAAGGATGTTTGATCCTGTCTTCTCTTAACCTCCTCTTCTTCCACTGTACCAAATCTATCTGCTGATAGAACAGAGCCTTGGGGGCAAGCTGCACATGATCAGTTTGGTGTGCATTGCTAAAGAGTGTTTTTTTTTTTCTTAGGAGAGTCCATGTAATCAGAACTATCCAGAAAGAGGGTCAGGGGTCCTACTGCCTCATAGGACAATCAGGAGAGAATTAAAACTACTCCTACAAGCTTTAACCAGACACTGATAGAAGTCACAAGACTGCTATATACTGCTGATGAGAAAAGGTATTTAGCAGTTTATATTTACTAAAATAATTGCATTTCCATGTTCTGTGCACTGTTGGAGACCAGATATAGTGAATGCAGGGTCCTGGGTTTAGTAACACTTTAAAGACAATAGAAAGAATCAGGGCTCAATCAGATTTCCTTTTAAACAGCTTGTAGAGGAATATAAATTAAAGAAGAAGCTTAAAACTTCTGATATGTACTGATATGTCCATATTCACTGTGTGCTGCTATCTGAAAAACCAAGAGGTGCTTGAGCGTGTTATGTACTGCCGAAAGCTGCTGGAACTTGTAGTTTCATCACTGTTGTGTATTGCTGAGAACTGCAGGGTCTTATTGAAGGATTGACTAAATACTGTGGGACATTGTAATTTTAATTCTTGTTGAGGGTTACACTAGGGCTGGCTGGCTACTGGTGTTATGCAGTAACAAATCATGCACAGCTTGCTTTCTGGCACAATGCCAGCGAGCCGGGATGACTGTACTTCCACACATACATAGAAGTGATGTCATACCAATGTCCCAAGAAAGATACCTGTAAGAACACGGGGAAAAGATGCTGGCATTAGCAAGGGACCTCACATGAGACGGACTGTTAGAGCTTAGGTTTGTATGTGTCCCTTTAGTTACACTTTAACCCCTGTGTGTTCTCTCTCTGCAACTCCTAGTTCATCAGGCCATCTACAATATCTATCTACTGTATCTTTCTATCTATCTATCTACTGGACTGGGAATAAAAAACAACCTTGGAAATAATTTCATATCAGCCCCATAGCATTATTATACCAGCCCAATGGCATAACGTCACAGAGGCTGTGCGGACATGGTACAGGAGATGTCAGAGGCTGTGTGGACATTTTACAGGAGGTGGTCATAGGCTGTGCGGACAGGGAACAGGAGATGGTCATAGGCTGTGCAGACATGGTACAGGAGGTGGTCATAGGCTGTGTGGACATGGTACAGGAGATGGTCATAGGCTGGGCGGACATGGTACAGGAAGTGGTCATAGGCTGTGTGGACATGGTATAGGAGGTGGTTATAGGCTGTGCAGACATGGTAGAGGGGGTGGTGATAGGCTGTGCGGACATGGTATAGGAGTTGGTCTTAGGCTGTGCGGACATGGTACAGGAGATGTCAAAGGCTGTGTGGACATGGTACAGGAGAGTAACAGAAGGTGGTCAGAGGCTGCAGAGGGGCCCGGTCTTACCTGGCAGTGATGTGGAAAGCGCGCCTCCGCCAAGACCGAGGCAAGTGCCTTACATTTAAAAATGGTGCTGCCCGGCACCATTACCTCACTGCGCATGTGCCCTTCTGCCCAGCACGTATGGGCTTTCCCCAGCCTGGCTAGCTTTCGGAACGGCGCATGCACAGTTGACATGTCGGCCCGCAGCAATATTTTTTACGGGCGCTGCTGTCCGTAATGGGCATTTACAGGCAGCCCTAAAATAGGCTGAAACTTACAGGCTGCCTGTAAATTAACGGGCGGTTGGCAACATTGGTCCGACAGTTGCAGCCACAGCTCAAAGCGGGCCTAGGGCAGGCAGCCGCTATCCCAGTAGGCTAGTCCAGCCCTGTCTATCTATCTATCTGTCTATTTACATTTTCAGCAATTCAACTGTTGAAGATGACTTATTCTTTATATGGGTGGGCTCTGAAACGACTTTAAAATAATTTACAACTAACCTCAACAAGAATAATAATAATATTAAATTTGATTATTATTGGAGCAGAGAACAGGTTAATTACTTAGATGTCACAGAGATGGTGCAGAATAGGCTTTTAACCACACAAGTATATTTTAAACCCACAGAAACAGCTACTTACCTATACACAGCGGACATCATCCACTGTGGTTAAAAAATATTCCTAGGGAACAATTCTCACGTGTAAGAAGGAACTGTTCTTCCGACTATACTTATAGGTTGCAAGCAGAAGTTTAAAAAAAACGCTGTGTGGAAAAGGGCTATATAGCCCAAGATTTAGAAGACCTCATTGAAGAGGTTGGTCAGACTTCTCAAGATCATATTTGGTAGATAGAATTAGACCCATTGAGGCTAAACATGAATGTGGGTTTATATATAAAGTGATTATATGCCCACCATAGAGGTAGGATTCCTGTTTAGAAAATACTGGAATGTTCTGCGAATGGATAAGGTTTTGAAGGGGGTGTTACCAAAAAACCCAGTCTATATATATAGAAAAGCTCCATCGTTTGGTGAGTCGTGAAAAAAAATCCTTAATGCCTCAGAGCGACCCAGTATGTTTTGGGATAGAGCTGCAGGAAATGGCGTGCATGCCAGCAGGTGAACACCCATATAAGGGGACTCACTTCTTTTATACCTACTACAAATGGAAGAGAGTTTGAGATAGAGGATTTTATCACTTGCAGCCCTACCTATGTCGTTTATGCCCTGGAATGCCCATGCAGCCTAATGTATATAGGTCACACTAAAAGAACCCTAGGTAAACAAGTTTCTGAGCATATTCACAATATCACTATTGGCTATAAGTATCACAGTTTTGTCTTTGCACTTCAAGTGCAAACATAACTACGATCCATCAGGTTTGAAGTTTTGGGGGTGGATAGGACCTATCTGACATGGAGGGGCTCTAATAGAGTAAGGGATCTGTTCAAATCCGAATGGGATGAATATTGAGCTAGATCTCAACTGCCTTATTAGTGATTACTAACATGCTTACATATACATATTTCCTTTTAATTGGTTTTAATATTTTATGATTTAGAATGTTTTTAGGATTAGTCTATGTAATTTGGAAAATATAGAACGTGACTATGATGTTGACTGTCATATTATATACTGTATATATGTTTATTAATATGTTTATTTCATTGGATTATATATCAGGATGCATATATGGGTTAGAAATATTCCAATTTTAGAAACGTATATTACCATAATGAACGATTGCTCTTCAATTTGAAGATGTAGAACTCTAAAGGTCCCATATACTGCCAGACCAATCTGATCCTGTTTCAATCACAAATATTCCATTAGCAGCATACTTTGGCTAACTGCTCAGTGTGACTGAGGTTTATGTTAACCCTGCAAGATATCATCGGTAATGCACCCTAAGTACACATTATAATACAAAATGAGATTAGCGATAATTAGTGACAGCTCTAGGATATCATTGAGATACCTTCAGATGTCGGGTCTAGCATATACCTCCGGGTGATGTTTATGTGTGTTAGGATAAAGAGATTTGGATTGTGAAGGCATATATAAGTAAGCGTACACAGGGTTAAAATCCTTGATGTGTGCTGGTCTATATGAATAAGCAGTGGAGTAGTGTGGCTACGCCCTCTGATGAAGTCTGCTATGAAATGCATTAGGGCGAAACCACGCAATCAATCTCTACAGATGTAAAGTTATTGATAGAGTGCAAATGACCTGCATCCAAAGGCAGAAGGATTGTGTTAGCAAATGTTTAGAAGTCCACTTGACCGGCAATATTAGGGCAGCTGTTAGTGAAGAAGACAGACGTACTTCTGGGAGCAGGAGACAAAAATACACAAGAAGCGCCTCTAAGTGCAGCCATGTAAACAGATTTATTAAAACACAAGTGGAGGTACTCCCAAGGAAATGAAGCAAGGGAGCATTGCAGTTTAAGCCACAGCGGGCTGTACTCAGCAGATATGCCTGGCAGACTAGAAGTGGAAGAGATGGGCTGGATGCTTCACAGGGCTCAGGAGTTGATGAAGAGGCGTATGCCTCAACAACGCGTCGCCAGTACTGCACCCCCACTGCTGCGACCGATAGTGACATTTGAGAGACTTCGCTCCACCGCTCTGAGACTCAGGAAGCGCTGGAAGCCACTGACGTTTCCCCAACTCCTGAGCCCTGTGAAGAATCCAGCCCATCTCCTCCACTTCTGGTCTGCCAGGCGTATCTGCTGAGTACAGCCCACTGTGGCTTACACTGCAATGCTCCCTTGCTTCATTTCCTTGTGAGTACCTCCCCTTGTGTTTTAATAAATCTGTTTATATGGCTGCACTTAGATCTGTACAGATGTGACTGTGCTTCTAAAACCCGGGAACTGCCTTATTCGCTTCAACGGAAGGGTGATGAGAGCTGCGTTCACATATATTAGGAGATATTACCCAGTTTTCAATGTTTTAATGTTTGTAAGTGCAATGTATTAAGGTTTTTTTTTTTAACGATTAAAACTATCATAACAGTATCATGCTATGTGAGTGTCTCTTTCATGGTGACCAGTTGATATAGATGAAGAGTTTGACATCAAACAGATTGCAAGGCAAAGAGATAATATCATATAAAGCAATTTTTTTTGCTGCAATCTGGTTACCCATTGGGGGGACTATCACAAGGTGTGGTGGCAGAAACTGTGATTATTACAACAATCTCTTGCCATTTAACCCAGATTGGGAACATTCTCACAGCTCTTAGACCCCTTTCACACTGAGGCAGTTTTCAAGCGTTTTAGCGCTAGAAATAGCATCTGTAAAACGCCTGAAAACTGCCTCAGTGTGAAAGGGGTCTAAGAGCTGTGAGCCTGCTCTGGGTTGAATGGCAAGAGATTGTTGTAATAATCACAATAAAATGCCTGAAAACTGCCTCCCATGCTGCCCAAGTGTGAAAGCCAGAGTACTTTTACACTGGGGCGGTGCGCTTGTGGGACGGTAAAAACATTCCTGCAAGCAGCATCTTTGAGGCATGTTGGGAGTGCTGTATACAGCACTCCTAAACCGCTCCTGCCTATTGGAATCAATGGCCAGTGCCTTTCGGACGCGCCGCAACATAGGCATTTTTAACCCCTTTTTAGGGGTTAAAAGTGCACCGCTAGCGGCCGAAAAATCACTAAAACGAGTGGCACTTTACCACGAACGCGGCTGCGCCTCGGTGTGAAAGGGGTCTTATACTTGTGGAGAAGAAGGACTGTTTTTATATGCTGATCTGCATGTTGACCAATAAGCACTGCTAATGTTTGTATTTGCTTTTAGGAAGTTCAAACATATTTGTGGAGTAACTGTTGAAGGGCCTTTTCCCTCCTGAGCAATTTTAGCTCATTCCACTCTATCAGGGAATGGATAATGTAATTGTACATATTTTCATCAGAGTTCTTATTAAATGGGGTGTTTGGTTTAAGCTGCTTTACTTAAAAATATCTGTTAAATTCAGGCCTCTATAGCTTAAAGGTATTCTAAAGGCTGAAGGTTTTTTACCTTCTTGCATTGTATGCATGATGGTTAAAAACCTTCAGTGTGTAGCTCCCCCCTCAGCTGTCCCTTATACTCACCTGAGCCTGATCCTGATCCAGTACTGTGCAAGAGAATCAAGGCTCCCACTGCAGGGTGGGGCTGAGCAGCTCTCTGTGTGTCTCATAGATAAACAGAGGTGGCTCAGGAGCGAGCACATACGAGTGCCCCCAGAGCAAACAGCTTGCTCTGGGGGCACTCAGCTGGTCCAAGAGCACTGATGGGGGACCCATAAAGAGGAGGGTCAGTGAGGCATTGTACAAAACCAATGCACAGAGCAGGTAAGAATGACTTGTTTGTTATTTTCATAGAAAAAAGTTTAACCTTTACAAACACTCTAAGTTTAGGAAGCGTAAAAAGCTAAAATGAGTCAGAGAAGTAATTCAACCCTGCTTTGCTCTATACAGCTACTTATAAATTTTAACTTACAGTGAGAGAGTCTGAAATGAATGCTCTATATTAGGGGTCTCCAAATTTTATAAACAAAGGAGCAGTTTACTGTGCCTTAAACTTTAGGAGGACTAGACTGTTGCCAGTGGGAGTAAAAAATCCCCCAGTGTCAGTGGGATTAAAAACTAATTGCAGGTTTGGTGGTCAGTGGGAGTAAAAATAGTTACGTAACATCGGTGGTTAGTAGGAGGAGAAATAGTACCCAATCTCTGGTTTCAGTGGAAGGAATAGCTGTCCATTGTTAGTATCACTGGAAAGGATAGTGTCCCATCATTGGTGTCAGTGGGAGGTATAGTGCTCCATCAATAGTATCACTAAAAGGAATAGTGCCCCATTGTTGGTATTTGTGGGAGTAATATTGTTCCATCATTTATACCAATGAAAGGAATTATGCCTCATTGTTAGTTACAGTAAAGGAAATGGTACCCCGAAATTGATGTCAGTGGAAGCAACGGTGCCTCATTGTTGGTGTCAGTGGGAACCTTGTGCC
Source organism: Glandirana rugosa (assembly GCA_018402905.1). Classification (NCBI taxonomy): domain Eukaryota; kingdom Metazoa; phylum Chordata; class Amphibia; order Anura; family Ranidae; genus Glandirana; species Glandirana rugosa. The sequence continues at coordinate 201,253 of BLSH010230744.1, forward strand.
TTGCATCAATGAGAGGAATAGTGCCTCAAGGGCTGGATAAAGGATCAGGCCTGCGAACTCCCTCTATAATATCATTGTCAACGATATCGCCAGTGTTACCTTTTTATTTGTAAAATAAATGTTTTATATAAATAATAAATTCATTATTTTAATTTTTTCCCAAATCCATAGCCATTTTCTTTATTCTCCATCTTCTGACTCACAGCTCCTATAAGTTCAATTTTAACCCTAAATCAACTTTAACTCTAATTATTTTAGGGCAATTAAAATAAACACGTCACATTTTCCCTTCCTTTGTCAAAAGAATCCTGCCATGCACACTAGGATAAAAAAAAATATGTATGCAAAAAGCATCCAGATAATTTAGGGATTATAATGATGCTTTTGTGTACATTAAGTGCAAACAAGCTCTTGTATTCACACCTCTGGTTCTTGTAGTTATCTAATTAACCATTATATCCACATGTTCATATGTCACATCAAAACAAATATCTCTAATATATAAATTAAATATGTTTTTATGTTGGCTTATAAATAACATCTTGATCTATGATGTAACAAGAAAGAACTTTTTTTTCTTTGAGTCTATACAAATTATAGAGGAAAATATTATCATACATATTTATTTTTTAGCAGTTCAAATTTTATATCTTTTGATGTATGCTGTGTATAGTCTGACACTTTCATTAGTTCTTTTTCCCATATATCTTCTTAGTTTAGTATAGGAAATCTTGCTATGCATTGCTATGTTATCAATCATTAATTGCATGTACTTGTCAAAATGTATCTATAATTTAAATGTGTGTTTAACCTCTCCTGCAACTTGTCAATTTATAATCCATAAGGGCAGTAACATACATGTTTTCTTTATATGGCTATATAAATTGCCCAAGGCAACCTGTTTTTAGTACCATACTCTGAACTTTTAAGCTGATTTATAAGTCATCCAAGGGTGGTCTTATACCTTTTTTCCCCTTTTTCCCTTCCTTGCCTTTGAGCTGTCAGACCACATTGGTATTTATACATATATTTTTTGCATACTTCATGAAATTCATGTTTTTTGGATGCAGCTATATCATAATCATGCGTTACATCTAGATTTCATACATGAACTTTTGGAATTTCTTATAATTATGTATCTTAAATAAATTTGATGCTTTGCAATGCATATTAGCTCATACTAACATCTTTCATTCATGTGCCATGCTTCACTCGTATATCTATGAATGAATAAATGTGCCACTGTGCATCTTTTTTGCCAATTGTGTCTCATATGCGTCATTTAACCACCTCCCATCCGCGCTATAACCGAATGACGGCTACAGCGCGGCTCTAAAATGCCGGGAGGATGTCAATAGACGTCCTCCCATTTGGCTCGTGCTGGGCGCACTCCCGCGGGCGCGAGCGGCGCTTGCACGTGCCGCCGCACGCTGTGGGAGCGTGCCCGTGGGTCAGGCGGACCCGATGTCTGCCGGAGACCCGCAATCTCCTTACAGAGAGGAGGAACGGGGAACTGCCGAAGTAAAAACGGCGGTTCCCCGTTCTGTGAGGGGGGGCATGCCAGATCTACTGATCCCTGTCACTGGGATCAGTTAGATCTGTCATGCTCCTGTCAACCCCCCACAGTTAGAACACACCCAGGGAACATAGTTAACCCCTTCACTGCCCCTTGCAGGTTAACCCCTTCACTGCCAATGACATTTATACAGTAATCAGTGGATATTTACATTTCTGATCGCTGTATAAATGTCAATGGTCCCAAAAAAGTGTCAAAAACGTCCGACATGTCCGCCCCGATATCGCAGTACTGATAAAAATCGCAGATCGCCGCCATTATCAGTAAAAAAATAAATAATAAAAACGCCATAAATCAATGTCCATAGTTTGTGGGCGCTATAACTTTTGTGCAACCCAATCGATAAACGCCGATTGCGATTTTTTTAACCAAAAATATGTACAAGAATATATATCGGCCAAAACTGATGAATACATTTGTTTTTTTATTTTTTATTTTTGGATATTTATTATAGCAAAAAGTAAAAAATATTGTTTTGTTTTCAAAATTGTTGCTCTTTTTTTGTTTATAGCGGCGATCAGAAATGACGCAGAGGGGATCAAATACCACCAAAAGAAATCTCTATTTGTGGGAAAAAAGGGCGCCAATTTTGTTTGGGTACAACGTCGCACGACCGCGCAATTGTCATTCAAAGAGCGACAGCGCTGAAAACTGAAAATTGGTCCGGGCAGGAGGGGGGTTTAAGTGCCCAGTAAGGAAGTGGTTAAAATCCCAATCCTTTCCTTTGTATCAAGCATGGTGGATGGAACCAAGTGTATTATTGAGCAACACAAGTATTGCACAGAAGGACTTTTATGGTTATGGTTTTCTGATTTTTGACTCCCTGTTTTTGTTTTTGCCTTTTTTTGTATGGATACTTATTTAAAATATATTTGGACACAGTGATATAATTATTTTGAGCAAATGTATCTTTTGGTGTTTAACACTATATGTTTTTGTGGAGAACATTTTATATATTAAATGTTCACTTTAAATGAGTTGGTGTAACATTATATGCATGTCATTTTTCGTTTTGCACAAGTATTAGAAGAAACACAAGATTTGTTCACATATTTTTTGGCCTAAATAGGAATAGTGCCTTACTTTATTTTTTAACCTGTTATCTTTGTACTAGAAGTGGTTGCTGAGTCCCCAATTACATCAATTTTGACGAAAGAGTCGGGCTTATAATCTGATGTCATTACACATGGTCACTCAGAAGCACAATAGGATGTACATGCTGTTTTACTGCACCCCTCTGTGGGTATGTAATTTTACTGAATAACTATTGATTATAATTAGTGTTGAGCGAACCCGGACTGTAACGTTCGGGTCCGTACCGAACTTTTGGGTGTCCGTGGCATGGACCCGGACCCGGACCCGGACATTTCAAAAATCGTTCGGGTTCGGTCTGGGGTTCTGCTATTTTACTCCACGTGTTGAGAAGCTGCAGGGCAGCCAATCAACAAGCGTTTCACTGGTTTGCCCTTAGAAGCCATCACAGCCATGCCTACTAATGGCATAGCTGTGATTGGCCGGTGCATCATGTGACCCAGCCTCTTTATAAGCTGGAGTCACAGTGCTGCAGTCACATGCTCCTTGGGTTAGTGTAGGGAAAGGTAGCTGACGGCGTGAGGGACAGATTTTAGCCATTTTAAGACCTGATCCTGCATCCTGAGATAGATTACTTTACTACTGCTGTCTGTGCTGTTGCTCTGAGGACAGATAGCAGAAATTAGAGATTTCACATACCGCTGCTTTGAGTTGCAGATCAAGCTCTGCATAGAACAACGATCGCTACGATCGTGCTCTACGATCAGA
>BLSH010230744.1:223346-234443 GCA_018402905.1 Glandirana rugosa
TCTGGGGCAGGGCTATGTGGATGGCCCACAGAAAGCACACCAGCAGAGTCATCAAAAAGCAGAAGAGACTGCTGCATGACTTGGGGCTCAGACTGCTTGGCTGATTTACAATAAGCTGAGGTGAAAGACAGATGGCCATGGGGTTCAGGTGCCAACTCTGAGCTTTCAGCAAGGGACCAGGTGGGAGACAATGTGAAGGAACTGGAGGCATTGTCAGCCACCCAAGCTACTATATCTAACTTCCTGTACAAACAGGAAGTTAATATCACCAACCATTCCCATTTTATTAAGGTGTATCCATATACATGGCCCACCCTGTATATACTGTACGGACTGCACTATGTACTCTGAACTGTTTGATATACAGTTATATACTACACTAACTGACTATATACTGTGAACTGTATTATATATATAGTGCATTAACTGACTATATACTCTGAACTGTATTTTATATATACTACATTGACTGACTGCACACTACACTACACTACCTGCCTAATCTCCATTCGTTGACTATATACGGCCGCCGTGTAAGCAGCAGCCTTATTTAGTATGGGCAATGCACCCTGCCTTTGGCCAATCATGGCTCTCACAGCACATTGTATGTACAATCACATCACATCACAGCACAAAGCATGCTTTGGCCAATCAGCAGCGGTCAATGCACTGTGATCTCGCAGTGCATTATGGGGCACTCTACGGTGAGTGAACTTGCTGCGAGCGCCCCATATGTTTGTTCTACGAACAAACAAACAGCTGATGTTCCAGTCGAACGTACAGCCCATCCCTACCAATGACTATACAGATGCACTTAAAGGACAATTCCACCCAAATCCAATCCTTAAAGTAATGCTAAGGCTTTGTTTTTTTTTTCCTAAAATAACATACTTGTCATACTTACCTGCTCAGTGCAATTTTTTTGCAAACAGTAGCCCCGATCATCTTCTTTTTGGGTCCCATCCAGGTGCTCCTAGTTCCTCTCCCCTAGAGCAGTGACCCCAGAAAAAAATGCTTGCCCTGGGGCCACCACTGCATGCTAGTTACCTCTATGAGTCCATAAAACAGATACAATGCCTTGAAAAAGTATTCATACCCTTTGAAATTTACCACATTTTGTCATGTTACAATCAAAAACCTAAATGTATTTTATTGGGATTTTATGTGATAGACCAACACAAAGTGGCACATAATTGTGAAGTGGAAGGAAAATGATAAATGGTTTTCAAAATGTTTTACAAATAAATATGTGAAAAGTGTGGTGTACATTTGTATTCAGCCCCCCTGAGTCAATAATTTGTAGAACCACCTTTCCCTGCAATTACAGCTGCAAGTCTTTTTGGGGATGTCTCTACCAGCTTTTCACATCTAGATAGTGAAATTCTTGCCCATTCTTCTTTGCAAAATACCTCAAGCTCTGGCAGATTGGATGGAGAGCGTCTGTGAAGAGCAATTTTCAAGTTTTGCCACAGATTCTCAATTGCATTTAGGTCTGGACTTTGCCTGGGCCATTCTAACACATTGATCTAAACCATTCCATTGTAGCTCTGGCTGTATGTTTAGGGTCGCCGTCCTGCTGGAAGGTGAACCCCCCCCCCCCAAGTCTTTTGCAGACTTTAACAGGTTTTCTCTCTAAGATTGCCCTGTATTTGTCTCCATCCATCTTCCCATCAACTCTGACGAGCTTCCCTGTCCCTGTGGAAGAAAAGCATCCCCACAACATGATGGTGCCATCACCATGTTTTATGATGGGGACGGTGTGTTCAGTGTGATGTGCAGGGTAAAGTGTTACGCCACACATAGCGCTTTGCTTTTAGGCCAAAAATTTCAATTTTGATCTCATCTGACCAGAGCACCTTCTTCTTGACATGTGCGTTTAGTTTCATTTAATTCAAATTAATATTCGGAAGAGTTTTCACTATTCAGAGATTTGGATATATCCGAATACCCGAATTACAATATAAACAATTTTACCAAATGCTCCGAATGGCGAAATTAAATTCATATAAATAATGTGCAGCGCTAACTCACTAACACATGAAAGTGCTAGTGCGCAAACAAAATGGACAACAAAAATATTTTTATACAGTGTTCCAACGCTGATGAGAAAAGTGCTTCGTACAATATAGGATAAATTATTAACACCACTATTCTCAATTCATAATAATAAAGTGCCTGTGCAAAATAAATCCATGCAGTGTCATATAATCGCAAAAAAATGATACAATGTGATCTTCAGTGCAAATATATAAAAGTCTTAGCAGCAGCATAAGTTCATAAACAGGATATCATAGCAGATTTGAGGTAGATCCAAGGAAGAGTAGGGGAGGAGCCTACCTCTGCACGTCACGTCGCGGCCATCAGAATTGTTTGTACACATGCTGTATCCAGCTTGCACGGCTTAATGTGCTGTTTCCTATAAGTGTTTGCTGTTTGTTTTGGGGCATAATAAAACGTTCGTACAGAGAGCATTCAATCGTTTTTGCCTTTCTTTTTCATATGCTATTGGGGAATTGATTTAAGATCTTTAAGTACCGGAGATTCACCCAGAGATTTGTACTAAGGAGAACTACACCTGAAGGGTATTTCGGTTGTTTGCCATATCCCATGGTGGGGATGAATGCACATTTAACTAAATAGTGAGGTGAGCAGCCAATGCAACTGGTGGAGGATAGTAATAAGCACCTTCAGTTTCTGTGCACTCATCGGGCACTCTGCTGTCTTTTTTGGATCTACCCCAAATCTGCTATGATATCCTATTTATGAACTTATGCTGCTGCGAAGACTTTTTTTTTTTATATATTTGCACTGAAGATTCACACTGTATCTTTTTTGTGATTATATGACACTCTATGGATTTCTTATGCACAGCCACTTTATTATTATGAATTGAGAATAGTGGTGTTAATAATTTATTTTATATTGCACTAATCACTTTTCTCATCAGCGTTGGAACACTGTATAAAAATAAAATTTTGTCCATTTTGTTTAACCACTTAAGGACCGGAAGGATTTCCAGCTTTAGGACCGGAGCCCTTTTTGCGATTCGGAGCTGCGTCGCTTTAACTGACAATTGCGCGGGCGTGCGGCGTTGTACCCAAACGAAATTTGCGTCCTTTTTTCCCCACAAATAGAGCTTTCTTTTGGTGGTATTTGATCCCCTCTGCGTCATTTCTGATCGCCGCTATAAACAAAAGAAGAGCGACAATTTTGCAAAAAAACCCAAATTTCTTACTTTTTGCTAAAATACAAATACAAAAAAAAACATTTTTTTTCACCGTTTTTGGCCTATTTATATTCTTCCTCATATTTGCGATAAAAAAATCGCAATTGGCGTTTATTGATTGGTTTGCGCAAAAGTGGTCGCGTTTACGGGTGATGAGAATTCATTTTTGGGGTTTTTATTTTTTTATTTTTTTTACTAATAATGGCGGCGATCTGCGATTTTTTGCGGTACTGCGATATTTCAGCGGACATGTCGGACCATTTTGACACTTTTTTGGGACCATTGGCACTTATACAGCGATCAGTGCTATAAAAATGCACTGATTACTGTGTAAATGCCATTGGCAGTGAAGGGGTTAACCTGCAGGGGGCGCTCTAAGGGTTAACTATGTTCCCTGGGCGTGTTCTAACTGTGGGGGGACTGCCCTAACAGGAGAAGGGAAGTGGTCACAGCCTTCATGTACAGGAAGGCTGTGATCACAGCCCTTCCCCCTCACACAGAGCGGAGGTCCGTGTTTACTTACACGGACCTCCGCTCCTTCGCTCCGGGGGGGCCATCGCGGGTAGCCAGCGGCAATCAAAGCCGCCGCACCCGCTCCCCGGCCCTCCCCGGACACAGTGAGCGCACGGGCGCGCCTCCGGCGGCGCGCGCGTGCTCACTAGGCTCGATCACGCGGCCGCCGTCGTATGACGGCGATCCGCGTTACAGAGCCACCTTGCCGCCGTCAATTGCCGATTGACGGTCGGCAAGTGGTTAAGCACTAGCACTTTAGTGTGTCAGTGAGGTAGCGCTGCACATTATTTATATATATTTACAATTGTGATGAGATGAAAACACTTGGTTTGTGTTAGCAGCTACCAATTGGGAGTCGAGATTTGAAAATTTAAGATATACTTGTGCGGATTGTGTTTTGTTTAAATTTTGGCGAAATTAAATTTGTCCAAATTTCGGAAATTTGGACTGATATGCGAATCAAATTTTACATCAAACTTCTGTTGAATTCTAACTGTACACATATTGCTGAAATCAAAGACTGTGTGTGTTATTGGAGTACCATGTCAAAATAATGGTGTTTTAGTTAAGCCAAAGGTGATTTAAAGAGTCATTTTAATCATTTGATGAAGATTTTGCTTTTGTTTGTTTACTTTGCTACATTCGACTTGAAAAAAAAATCGAAAGTTTTCGTTTCAAAATGTATCGATTCGAACACTTCGAATCAAAAAAAAAATGGTAATTTAGAAGAAAATGAAATTCCGAATATGAATTCTGATACAAATCCTGAATACGAATTGAACAAATCAAACAAATTTAAAGAAACGAAATAACTAGATTAACGAATCGAAACGAAGCGAAAGAAACATTTTTTTCGTCATACTCATTTCTACCTTCTTCCACATGTTTGCTGTGTCACCCACATGGCTTCTGGCAAACGACAAATGGAATGTCCTATGGCTTTCTTTCAACAAAGGCTTTCTTCTTGCCACTCTTCCATAAAGGCCAGATTTGTGGAGTGCACCACTAATAGTTGTCCTGTGGACAGATTCTCCCACCTGAGCTGTGGATCTCTGCAGCTCCTCCAGAGTTACCTTGGGCCTGTAGGCTGCTTCTCTGATTAATGCTCTCCTTGCCCGGCCTGTCAGTTTAGGTGGACGGCCATGTCTAGGTAGGTTTGCAGTTGTGCCATACTCTTTCCATTTTCGGATGATGGATTGAACAGTGCTCCATGAGATATTCAAAGCTTGGTATATTTTTTATAACCTAACCATGCTTTAAACTTCACCACAACTTTATCCCTGACCTGCCTGGTGTATTTATTGACCTTCATGATGCTGTTTGTTCACTAAGGTTCTCTAACAAACCTCTGAGGCCTTCACAGAACAGTTGCATTTATACTGAGATTAAATTACACAAAAATACACACACTCTATTTACTAATTAGATGACTTCTGAAGGCAATTGGTTCCACTAGATTTTAGTTAGGGGTATCAGAGTAAAGGGGGCTGAATACAAATGCATGCCACACTTTTCACATATTTATTTGTAAAAAATATGGAAAGCCATTAATTTTCCTTCCACTTCACAAGTATGTGCCACCTTGTGTTGGCCTATCATATCCCAATAAAATACATTTACGTTTTTTGGTTGTAACATGACATGTGCAAAATTGCAAGGGATATGAATACTTTTTCAAGGCACTGTAGAGCTGTGGCTCTGCCCCCACTCAGTCCTCTTTGGCTCACTGGCTGTGATTGACAGCAGTGGGAGCCAATGGGCTCCCTCTGCTGTTTCAGCCATCCAACCTAGGCTATCATGAACATTGCTGGATCAGAGGGGGCTCAGGTAAGGATTGGTGGGGCTGCTGCAAACAGAAAGTCTTTTACCTTCATGCATAGAATGTATGGGTAAAAAACCTTCAGCCTTTAGAACCACTTTTAGACCCCTTCCACACTGAGGCAGTTTTCAGGCTTTTTAGCGCTAGAAATAGCCTCTAAAAAGCGCCTGAAAACTGCCTCCCATTCTAAGCAGTGTGCCTTTTTACACTGGGATGGTGTGCTTGCGAGATGTTACGAAAATTCTTGCAAGCTGCATCTTTGGGGCGGGTTGGGAGTGATATAAATAGTCCTCCCAAAATGCCCCTGCCCTTTAGCGACAAATGAAAACTGGAAGCACCGCCAAAAAGTCTCCCGCTAGTGCCCAAAAACCAGCACAAAAGCGTCACTAAAGCACAGCCAAAACGACCAGCACTTTAGCGCTGTTTTACCGGCGCTGCAGTGTGAAAGGGGGTCGAAGTGATCTGTTGTAGTATCTAGTGGCAGATCCTCCCTAGCCTCAACCAACTGCCAAGCCATTAACCACTTCAAGTCCGCGCTATTGCCATAGTACGGCTCCAGCGTGGATCTGAAATGCCGGGACAACGTCCATGGACGTCGTCCCCTGTGCACGCTCCTCGCGCGCCCCCTGGCGGCGGCAGCGGCGGCGCGTGGGCGCCGCATGCTGCATGAGCGTGCCCGTGGCTCGGGCGGACTCGATGTCCGCCCGAGCCCGCCGATCTCCTTTAGGAGCCTCAGAACGGGGAACCACCGATGTAAACACGGCGGTTCCCCGTTCTGTGACAGGGGACATGACAGATCTACTGATCCCTGTCACTGGGATCAGTGAGATCTGTCATGTCCCAGCCAGCCCTGCCCCCCCACAGTTAGAATACACCCAGGGAACATATTTAACCCCTTCACTGCCCCCTGCTGGTTAACCCCTTCAATGCCAATGACATTTACACAGTAATCAGTGGATATTTAAATTTCTGATCGCTGTATAAATGTCATTGGTCCCAAAAATGTGTAAAAAATGTTTGACATGTCTGCTGCAATATCGCAGTCCCGATAAAAATTGCAGATCGCCGCCATTACTAGTAAAAAAAAAAAATAATAATAAAAACGCCATAAATCAATTCCCAGTTTGTAGACGCAATAACTTTTGTGCAAACCAATCAATATACGCCGATTGCGATTTTTTTTTTACCAAAAATATGTAGAAGAATATATATCGGCCAAAACTCATAAATAATTTTTTTAAATGGATTTGTACTTTAGCAAAAAGTAAAAAATATTGTTCTTTTTTGCAAAATTGTCGCTCATTCTTTGTTTATAGCGGCGATCAGAAATGACGCAGAGGTGATCAAATACCACCAAAAGAAAGCTCTATTTGTGGGAAAAGAAGGACGCAAATTTTATTTGGGTACAACGTCGCACAACCGCGCAATTGTCATTCAAATTGCGACAGTGCTGAAAGCCAAAAATTAGTCTGGGCAGGAGGGGGGTTTAAGTGCCCAGTAAGGAAGGGGTTAAAAAGATAAATAATAATATGACTTCCCTGCAAAGGATTCCCCATGGAGAAGAGTAAAAATGCGGTTTTACTGTTGCCCCCATTGCAGCCACTGAAGACTAAATTAGAAAAACATTAACATAGTATGCTGGAGTGTATTTGCAACAATCAAATATACAATATAAAGAGCAGCATGGCATATATAAATCCTAAAGCAATAATATGAATATGTAATGTACATTTTTAAAGTAAAAGGGCTAAAAATAATTAAGCTGTTTTGAGACAAAATTTCGTTTTTTAACAAATTGAACATTTTGTTACAGCTTGTATGCTCACACTTTTTACCATTCTACTGCTTTTTATCATGAAAAATCTTCTAGTTGCTAAGAAAAATTCCTATCCACTCCATTTTTAAAGCATTATTCTGTAGCTCCAAGTGAAACATATTCATTAATTGCTTTTGTGTTGTAAAGAGCCGCAGAGTGGAACTTAGCAAATGAAAGCCAATTACTCTTTCTGTTTTTGTGTATGTGTAATGCATTATTCTGTTGGGTGATATTTCAGCTCTCGTATTGTATACACATTTTTAAAAAGAAGACTCTGTTTTTAATCCCCTTTCACTTTTGCTGTGTGTTTTTTCATTAGTATACAATTTACATATAGGTCTCATTGGGATCTAAACTCATAGAGGAAAAAAAAGCCCTTTATATGCATAAATAAAAAATGTGCATTTTATTTCTCGATGTACCGCTAGGGGCTTGACTCTTATTTATTGTGTGGCAAGAATATTGAATCTGAAAAAGCAATTTAAACAGAGCTGACATGTAAATCAAAATTTATTTACAAGGGATATGCTGAAATATTACTCAGAAGAATATATTTTAATAAACCAGAAATCAATATTTTATTAATTTTGGGTTGTAATTTATCCATTACTTGTAGATAGTATGCATGCATATGTATCATCCTAAAGCAAAACTAAAGTCCTGCAGTAGGAAAAATGCAAGTAGCTAGACTCTTTCTTGGCAAAGTCTTTGCCCATTGCTTCTTGCAATTCCTCTTTTTTTGTACATACACGGTGTCACAGATTCTTTAAATATACAGTTAAAGCTACCGGTCCTCAGTTAGTGAGTGAGGCCTAATTCAATAACATATACTGCAGTATAGGAGGCCAGTAACAGACACTAATCATATTCTGAAAGCTATCTTCTTTATTGAATGACTGACATGGACATTTATAGTATGATAGAATAGAAAAGATGCAAGCTATGCAATCTTTGGTTATTGGTCAGAATTTGATGATGGTTAATGATGACTTCAATGGACACTCTTTTTGATGATTCTGAGTATCTTAATTTATCCTTTTTATGATTTGATGTCCCACGACTTGGCAGTGATCCTTGCAGTCACCAGTTTCAACACTCAGATGTCCAAATTGCACATGTGTGCATTTCACATAAAGAGTAGTAAAGCCAAAAGTTTAGCTTTAGAAGCCATCATATAATCATTGTAAAAACATCAGTAGCTATTTTACAATATATATCTTCCAGCTCAACTGTATGGCCCATGTAAATTGTACAACCCAACTTATTCTGTGAATAGAGCCAGCTGTTGGGGACAAAATAAACTCAATATACAGGTTTACATCGTCACTGGCCACCCAAAGGCCAAACAAGAGCACCACGGGACTCAAAAAAGCATCAGGGTAGAAGGAGGCTTGACCCTGGACCTGTCACCACTGAAGGATGGCCTACTGGTTGCTAAATGCGCCATAATGTGTAAGTTTGCAAAGAGATTTCCAAATAATTTCTGCCCCGAATGTGATGGTAAACTTACTTAAGAGGAACACTGACCACAATGAACATAAGGCAGGGTCTCTTCACTTTATCAGTGTATTCAAAGCTAAATAGAAAGTTTTGGCTGGAGTTGGGCCAAAAGTAGTAGACACTTGTATGATCCCAACCATGCCTCCACTTATGATCTAAACTTAGAAGTAGCATAAAAGAGAACATTGCAGGAGATGGCTGGTTTTGTGGGACATATATTTTTGCAGCCAGCCCCCTTTAATTCAGTTTTGTGCTAGTTCTTATGGTTTCATATTGTAGGCATAGGGGAATATGAATGATGTGCAGCAGCAATTTTATACTAAAGGGTTATATTTTGCCATTTCCCTTCCTGATTATTTGAGATAACCTGCACATAGGGATTTTAGAGAAAGGCATGGATTCAGGTTTTTCAGTTGGTACAGTTGCAAACAACTATTACTTAGCCATAACAATAATTATTCTTAGCCACACTGAATGTGTCTGTGTGCCATTTTTATTACAAATACTTTCGGGCACCCTGTAAAATACTTTGATTCATGTTGACTTTCTGACTTTTTGGTTCAAATTCACTTTGTTTAAGAGCTGCAGCTGCCAATGGTATCCAACACTTCACAATGTGTTTGGTACCTGACTCTATTCTCCACGGTGTTCTATTGATCCTCCTGCTGCTATTTTACTACTGTGCCCTGTAATGAGGTAGTGGCTGTCAACAGAATCATAGTGTACATTGGAGGATGGGACATCTGGCACACCTGGAAGCAATGGATACCAGTGGCAACCATAGCTCCTCAAGACAGTGAAGACTGCCCAATTGAAAAGCAATATTAATCATCTTATTTTAAGTGCATTGTAAGTTTTTTCTTTTTAAGTCTAGAAAATTCATATACCCTAGGTCAGTTTGAAATATACCTACATTTCCTGGGGTTGAAATGAGACAATCCTGAAAAGAGGCATAATGGTACTGTGACCATAATCTTGGGTACTCTGGTAACTATTATTATATTCCTAATCAGTTTAAATAATTAGTTCTTCTTAACCTGATACTTTAAAAAAGGCAGACTGGGTCAACTCCAGGCTCTTGGGTACCTCAACAGTGAGATCTGTTTACCTCAACTTCTGTCCTCCTTAAAGTTATGGGTGTTCACCCACCTCTGCATGTTCTAGCTCCTCTTTACATTTTCTATAATAAATAATAATTATAAAAGTACAACAGGGAGGTGGTAAACCCATTGTAATGTCCATGGTGGGTGTGGGTGGGCAGACTCAGGAACTAATATCAGAGATCTTCTTGAAAGTTTGCTCAATATGAACTGTTAGAGTGTATGAATGTTTACAATAATCAGCGCCAACACAGATAGTGTATGTCAAAAAAATCGTTGTGTCAAATCATATAACATAAAGTCCAAAATGTCCACATTTCAGTGATGAAAAAATGACTGTATCCAAACTGCATAAAAGTGTCAATGTGCATAAAGTGCTCTTCAGTGCTCCATATAAAACTGTGCTCTTGGTAACAAGTGCCCAACGTGACCCTCTCGTGCCCTCACTCACCTCATTCTTCATGCTGGTTTCTGCTTTTATCTTGTAAGTACTACTTTATGCGCAATAAATTTTATTATACTACAGTCTGCACTATGGAATCTCCTTTTATTTTTTGAGCTCCTTGGATCCGTTTGCTGGTTATTAGAGTTGAGCGAACACCTGGAAGTTCGGGTTCTGCTGGTCCGTCCGAACTTCGGGACAAAGTCCGGGTCCGGGTCCGGACGGAACCCGAACGATCGCACGGACAACGAACCCCATTGAAATCAATGGGGACCCGAACTTTTAGGCACAAAAATGGCTGTAGGAAAGTCCTGGAAAGCCCCAGAGGGCTGCAAAAGGAAGTAAAATGGGGGTAAGGGTAGGGCAAGTGCCCTACAAAAAAATGGGGACAGGGAAATAACTTTAAATATTTAAAAAAAAATAAAAACTTAAAAAATGCAAAAATGGAGGTGAATGTGGATCATCTTCAAACTGTGTCTGAAAAGTATTAATTAACGGTAGAAGCCATATAACTGTTCTAAAATCATCTTCAAACTAGGGCAAGTGCCCTACAAAAAATGGGGAGAGGGAAAATAAATTAAAATCAAATTTAAAAAATGGGAAGGGGGGTGGATGTGGAGTAGGAGTCTAGAGGTTGACTAGGCCGTGACCGTGGAAGTGGCGGTGGTAGAGGAGTAGGAG
>BLSH010230744.1:243660-261077 GCA_018402905.1 Glandirana rugosa
TCTGCCTGCCTGCTCCTTTTGTCCTTCCTAGCCTGCCTGTTGCCGACCCGGACTGTACGACCACTCTTCTGTCTTGCACGAGTCCCAGTGGACCTACACGCACCACCAAGTGTCCCTGTCCAACCCTCGTGCCCCTCTGCGCTCCTGAACTCCCTGTTTGCTCTATTAGGGGTTCTCGAACCAGGGCCGCAAGAGAGGTTACCCCTGCAGAAGTCAGACTCATCCTCCAGGTACGTGACAGTACATTTGCACCTTGCTGTGCATTTCTTGCACAAACATAAAAAGTGCGTCTACATTGCTGGTTTAAAAAAAAAGAATAATCATTTCTTATTTTTTTTTATTATTAATAAATAGTGCTACGTAGTACATTTGTGTCCAGAATGAGGAGAGCGTCAAATAAGGGACGTGGTCGTGGTGCTGCTGGTGCTGCTGGTGTTGGTGGTGTTGGTGAAGTTCCTGTTGCAAGGAGAGGACGTGGTCGATTTGTGACAGCTACACGTACAAGTGAAAGAACGTCCTCAGGTGCGAGTAGCAGACAGAACCTTCAACGTTATATGGTAGGCCCGAATGCCGCTCAACGAA
This sequence comes from Glandirana rugosa, assembly GCA_018402905.1. Lineage (NCBI taxonomy): Eukaryota > Metazoa > Chordata > Amphibia > Anura > Ranidae > Glandirana > Glandirana rugosa. Next base: position 244,243 of record BLSH010230744.1, read on the forward strand.
TGGTGAGGCCAGAACAAGTACAGGCGCTAGTAGATTGGGTGGCTGACAATGCCTCCAGTTCCTTCACATTGTCTCCCACCCGGTCCCTTGATGAAAGCTCAGAGTTGGCACCTGAACCCCATCTGTCTTTCACCTCAGCCCCTTGTAAATCAGCCAAGCAGTCTGAGCCCCAAGTCATGCAGCAGTCTCTTATGCTTTTTGATGATGGTGTGCTTTCCGTGGACCATCCACATAGCCCTGCCCCAGAAGTGGAAGACATTGAGTGCACCGATGCCCAACCACTTCTGTTGCAGGATGAGGACATGGAAACACCACCACAGCATGTCTCTGATGATGATGAAACACACGTGCCAACTTCTGAGGCTTTCCACAGTGTGCAGACTGACAAGGAGGGCAGTGGTGAACGGTGGGTGGAAGATGATGTGAAGTATGATGAGGTCCTAGACCCCACATGGAATGAAGGTCATGCGAGTGACATGTGCAGTTTGGAGGAAGAGCACAGCAAAAGAGGAAGCAGGTTGCAAAAGCGGAGCGACCGTCCCCTAGACAGTACACCTGCTACTACTCACCGCACCCAGGGACCTAGCACACCAAAGGCAGCTTAAAGGCGTTCCCCGGTGTGGCAGTTCTTCAGACAATTTGCTGATGACAAGACACGAGTGATTTGCACGCTGTGCAATGAGAGCCTGAGGTGAGGCATAAATGTTCTAAACCTGAGCACAACCTGCATGACCAGGCATCTACATGCAATGCACGAGCTGCAGTGGAATAAGTACCTCAAAATCCAAGAAAGGTCTCGGCCTCCTCCTGCTTCCTCTTCTGCTGCTGCCTTGGCCTCTTCTTCCACCTCTACAGTGCCAGTGTCACCTGCCACCCAGTAAACAGACGACGTGACAGCAATGCCACCATGTCCGCCACCGTCCCCAAGCATTTCCACATGGTCCCATGGAAGCTTACAGCTCTCCATCTCCAAAACACTGGAGAGAAAGAGGAAGTACCCCCCTACCCACTTGCGATCCCTGGCCCTGAATGCCAGCATTTCAAAAATTCCTGGCCTTTGAAATGCTGTCATTCCGTTTGGTGGGCACGGACAGTTTTAAAAACCTGATGGCGGTGGCTGTCCCGCAGTATGTGGTTCACAGCCGCCACTACTTTTCCAGGCGAGCCATCCTTTCCCTGCACAAACAAGTCGGGGACGAGATCAAGTGTGCACTGTGCAACGCCATCTGTGGCAAGGTCCACATAACCACTGATATGTGGACCAGTAAGCACGGGCAGGGACGCTATATCTCGCTAACTGCACACTGGGCAAATGTAGTGGCAGGTGGGCCTGAGGCAGCTAGTCGTTTGGAGCATGTCCTTCTGCCAATGAGGATTGCAGGGCATTTCTCTTTGCCTCCTGTTGCCTCCTCCTCCTATTGCACTTTCTCCTCTTCTACCACCTCCTCATCGACAGCAGGCAGTTTTAAAACTGATATGTTTCGGGGATAAACCCCACACTGCGCAGCACCTGTGGACAGGCATTGAACAACAGACTGATGAGTGGTTTTTGCCACTGGCCTGGTGGTGTGCGGTAATGGGCGAAATCTCGTAGCAGCTCTGGGCCTAGCCGGTTTGACGTACGTCCCTTGCCTGGCGCATGTGCTGAATTTGGTGGTGCAGAAATTTCTAAAAAACTACCCGGATATGTCAGAGCTGCTGCATAAAGTGCGGGCTGTCTGTGTGCGCTTTCGGCATTCTCACCCTGCTGCTGCTCGCCTGTCTGTGCTGCAGCGGAACTTCGGCCTTCCCGCTCACTGCCTCCTATGCGACGTGCCCACAAGGTGGAACTCCACCTTGCACATGCTGGAGAGACTGTGCGATCAGCAGCAGGCAATAGTGGAGTTTCAGCTGCAGCACGCACGGGTCAGTCGCTCAAGCCAGGGCACAGTTCTGGAGGATGAGGAGGACAAGGACGATGATGAGGAGGAGGAACCGTGTTCACAGCAGGGTGGCACCCAACGCAGCTCGTGGGCATCACTGGAGCATGGCTGGGGGGATACGGAGGACACAGATGATACACCTCCCACAGAGGACAGCTTGTCTTTGCCTCTGGGCAGCCTGGTACACGTGAGCGACTACATGCTGCAGTGCCTGCTCAAAGACAGACAAGTTGCCCACATTTTAACTTGTGCTGATTACTGGGTGGCCACCCTGCTAGATCCCCGTTACAAGGACAACGTGCCGTCCTTAATTCCCTCACTGGAGCATGATCGGAAGATGCATGACTACAAGTGCACTCTGGTAGGGCATTCCCAAATGACACCAGGGGCTCAGTGGAAGCACAAGACAAAGGCAGAGGAGGAAGAGGTCATCAACGCAGCTGTGGCACCGCCAGCACCTCAGAAGGCAGGGTTAGCATGGCCGAAATGTGGAAAAGCTTTGTCAGTAGCACGCCACCACAAACAGCACCACCAGCTGATAGGCAACGTCTTAGCAGGAGGCAGCATTTCAGCAACATATTGGAACAGTATGTGTGCACACGCCTACACGTACTGACTGATGGGTCTGCCCCATTCAACTTCTGGATCTCCAAATTGGGCACATGGCCTGAGCTTGCCCTTAATGCCTTGGAGGTGCTGGCCTGCCCTGCAGCCAGTGTATTGTCTGAACATGTATTTAGCACGGCAGGGGGCGTAATCACAGACAAGCGCAGCCGCCTGTGCACAGCCAACGTGGACAAGCTAACGTTTATTAAAATGAACCAGGCATGGATCCCACAAGACTTGTCTGTACCTTGCGCAGAATAGACATTAAGACCGGCCTCACACAGCCATTGGTATACTTGTTTTTTTTTAATATGTCTCAATATTTTGGGGACTACCCCAATTAGAAAAAAAAAATAGACAAACTTAAAACAGTGTTGGCTACCTCCTCCTTCTCCACTGCCACTTCCACCTATACCGCCATGGTCACGGCCTACTCAACCTCTATGCTCCTACTCCACATCCACCTCCTCCTTCAATTTTTATTTTTTTTTTATGTTATTTTAAGTTATTTCCCTATCCAAATTTGTTTGCAGGGCACTTGGCCTACTCTTACCCCCATTTTGCTTCCTTTTGCAGCCCTATAACCCTTTCCAGGACTTTTTTAGAGCCATTTTTGTGCCCAAAAGTTCGGGTCACCATTGACTTCAATGGGGTTCAGGGTCCGGGGTCAAGTTCGGGTCAAGTTCGGTACCGAACCTGAACTTTTTTGCCAAATTCGGATCCAAACATCATAGGTGTTGGCTCAACTCTACTCACTACTTTACATTGTACCAAAGTGTAATTTCTTCAGTGTTGTCACATGAACATGTATATTAAAATATTTACAAAAATGTGAGGGATGTATTCACTTTTGTGAGATTCTGTAACTGTGTTCATGCTTGTTATTTTTAAAGCTGTAATATCTGACATGATCTCGGAAGCAGGCAGGGGTCAACAAGGCTGTGGGCATTTGAAGCCCGGTCCTGTATATTTCTGGGATTAGGTTCAGCTGGCTACCCAGCATGCATCTCCCGATCCTGTACCTGCGTAGTAATGACATTGTGTGGTGCAGTTTCTGGATTATGTGTTGCCATAGCAATGGCCATAGCAATTCTGCCAAATTGGTGCCTTACTCTTTCCAATCATGTAATTTCTCATCTCAAAATACAGGGAGATTTCATCATAAGGCTTCCTATAGACTCTTGGAGTCGGTAAGGCAGGCATAGTAACTGGCACTTTAAGGGGCATTTTTCCCACTAATCACCAATATAAGGGGCATTCTTCTGATTGTCACAAATATATAGATTTTTTTAGGGGTCCCTGAGACTCAAAAATGAATCCAAAGTGTCTCTCTGGGGTAAAAAGTTTGAGAAAGACTGCATTAACACATCACTGAATTATTATTTTTTTTTAAAAACAAAGAATTATAAATGCCTGAAATTGACTTGGTATTAGCCTGTTGCAGTCCCCTGTAAAACAAAGCTAGATTACAAGGGGGAGAAGCAACACAATGAGCCTGTAATTTGTGCTTATGTATTAACAAGGGATGTACTGATAGGAGGAGAGCAGAGTTACAGAGAGATGAGCTTATCTGACTGTTGCTTTTCCTACCACTGTCTGGATGTTACCAAACTGCAGCAGAGAAAAAGCAGCTCCTCTGAGAAAGGGCTACTCTGTCATCTCTTACCTTGACTATTGCTCCTTCCCCATCAGCCTACCTTTACATAGCCTGTTCCCCTTAGTCTATCATTAATGATGCCTTCACACTCATAAACCTTATCAGTCATTCATTTTATGCCACCTCTCTCTGCCAATTTCTCCACTAATGTCTGGTTGCCCATTGCATATACAGTAATTCAGAATATTAACAATATTGACAACTCTGTTCTAAGCTAAGTTAGTTATCACTAACCTCATCTCAGAATATCACCCAGACTGTCCAATTTGCTATTCCCAAAACCTCCTCCTTTCTAGCTCCCTCATTCTTTCCTCCATGATTATATCCTGGACTTCTCCAGAGCCTTCCCATCCTCTAAAACTTCCTACCTCAATCTGTCTAGCTATCTCCTACTTTAAGAGATCCCTAATAGAAAGCTTATTTTACCCTTTAGAAATGTTATGGAGCTCCTGGACTTTGCTGAATTGACTGTGGGGGATTTGACCCTGGGGGAACAAGCACCTGCACGCTGGAGATTTGCACATGGCTTAGGAGGGGCTTCAGCATTTGTGAGTAACTCTTCCTTCCTTTCCTGAAATACTGCTATCATGTGACAGGGTCTCTAGTTTGGCGATTTCTTATTGTTGCAGGTTCATGAACTCTGCATGCTGCTTTATGACATATTAAGGAAAGGCTTTGCTATTGTATATATTATCTAATTTGTTAAATTTGCTAAGCAGGCTTTTCGGGGCTTGAAAATTTCTGGCAAGCGACCAGTTTTCTGCCAACATGACTAAAACTTACTAAGTACCTAATTGAGCATAATGAAGCACTTTCTGGACAATGATTGGCTAAGTGTCAGTGACAGAATTTGGCTCCCTTCACAGTAAACAACCACTGACAAAACTGTAAACAAGCAAAAACAGCATTTTGTGTTTCCTTGCGACAGAGAAATTCAGTGGAGCAATGCTTGCTTTCATGGATTATTTTTCATGGATTTCATTCTGCTGCTTTCGATTATTTCAAGAAAGATATCTGGAAGAGAGTTATACGGTATTGTTAGATGGCCACACATTGGGGCTAATTAACAAACTATAATAAATGTTGCTGTAGATCCTGTAATAGTCATTTTATGATGCCTGGATTGAAAATAAAAAAAAATGTGCTTATTATTTTGCCCCCCCCCCTACAGCTGCTTTCTAGTATTCTAACACTACAGCCTGACAGCCACAATGCTTTGCTTAACTTGGGCTTCAGAGTTTAAAAGGCGGCAGGGTCCTAGATATACTGGTCAACCTACCTATCCCACCACACCTTCAGTGTCACCTACAATTCTACTTCCTCTTTTCCTCTTCGTTTCTCCATCAGGGTCCTCCAAGGTTCTGTTCTTGGACCTCTCCTATTCTCAGTCCACACCTTTTCCCTGGATCAGCTGATAGCATCCCATGGCTTCCAATACCATCTCTATGTCAATGATACCCAAACTTATCTCTCTACCCCTCAGCTCACTCCTTCAGTCCCCTCACATGTCATTAATTTATTAACAGACATATCGGCCTGGATGTCACACCACTTCCTCAAACTCATTCTATCCAAAACTGAGCTCATAAATATCTTCCCTCACATGCCCCTCCCCCTGATTTCTCTGTCAAGATTGATGGCATAACTATCAGCCCATCCCTGCAGGCCAAGGTTCTAGGTGTAACCCTGGACTCTGAACTATACTTTTGGCACAAAGTCCTATTGCTGTCCAAATCTTGCCACCTCAACATTCAACATCTTCATAATACACCCCTTTCTAACCAATGCTACCACAAAGCTCCTAGTTCACTCCCTGTTCATTCTATGCATTAAGATAAAAAAAACCTTTTGTGTGTGGCAGCCTCCCCAGCAACCCCTAATTACTTACCTGAGCCCCATCTCTCTCCAGTGATGTCCACGAATGTCTAAGCCATCCGGGACACTCCTCCTGATTGGCTGAGACACTGCAGTGGTGCCATTGGCTCCCGTGGCTGTCAATAAAAGTCAGTCAACCAATCAGGGGAGAGAGGGGTGGGGCTGGGTCATGGCTCAATGTCTGAATGGACACACAGAGCTCTGACTCGGCTCGGGTGCCCCCATAGGAAGTTGCTGGCTGTGGGGGCACGTGATAGGAGGGAGGGACCAGGAGCAGCAAAGAGGGACCATCATTATGTATACTATTTACTGAAGTTGGTTATGATAAAAAAGTGTCAGACTTTCTTAAACAACAGGTGGGAATCTACTGTATTGCTTTAACCTTTTAATAAGTAAGTGCAGTTGGCAACAGTAGAGGGAGTAGAGTTGATTTCCAACAGTAAATTATAGACATGTGCACTGCCAAAAAATTTGTTCCTTTTCATTTCATTCAGTTTTTTTTTTTTTTGGGTTCATTAGTTATTATCGCAATTCATAAATTCGTACATTCATACATTTGTACATTGTACATTTGTAAATTCGTACATTCGTAAATTCATAAATTCATACAATCATAAATTTTTACATTCATAAATTAATACATTCGAAATTCGTAAATTCGCAAATTCCAAATATTCAAAAATCCAAATATAAGAAAGAAAATCCGAAAATTTGAAAGAACGAAAATCCGAAAATTTTAAATAATATCTAACAAACTAGTAATAACTAACTATTAAATTATAGGTATTGGAATTTCCTTTCAAGTTTGGCTGTTAGTGAATATAACGAATACGAATTTATCCGAAGTTAAGAATTATCCGAAATAACGAATTCCGCATCTAAACAAATGGAATGGAAGGAATTAATAATAAATAATAATAATAATAAAAAGTAATTATCATTATTGTTATTTATTATTATTAATTTGTTACATGCCAGTTGTTTAGATACGGCATTCGTTATTTTGGATAATGCTTAACCCCTTCCTTACCGGGCACTTAAACCCCCCTCCTGCCCAGACCAATTTTTGGCTTTCAGCGCTGTCGCATTTTGAATGACAATTGCGCGGTCGTGCAACGTTGTACCCAAATAAAATTTGCGTCCTTTTTTTCCCACAAATAGAGCTTTCTTTTGGTGGTATTTGATCCCCTCTGCGTCATTTCTGATCGCCGCTATAAACAAAAAATGAGCGACAATTTTGCAAAAAAGAACAATATTTTTTACTTTTTGCTAAAGTACAAATCCATTAAAAAAATTATTCATCAGTTTTGGCCGATATATATTCTTCTACATATTTTTGGTAAAAAAAAAATCGCAATCGGCGTATATTGATTGGTTTGCGCAAAAGTTATCGCGTCTACAAACTGGGAATTGATTTCTGGCGTTTTTATTATTTTTTTTTTTTTTACTAGTAATGGCGGTGATCTGCGATTTTATCGGGACTTTGATATTGGGGGGGACATGTCGGACATTTTTGACACATTTTTGGGACCAATGACATTTATACAGCGATCAGAAATTTAAATGTCCACTGATTACTGTGGAAATGTCATTGGCAGTGAAGGGGTTAACCTGCAGGGGGCAGTGAAGGGGTTAAATATGTTCCCTGGGTGTGTTCTAACTGTGGGGGGCGGGACTGGTCGGGACATAACAGATCTAACTGATCCCAGTGACAGGGATCAGTAGATCTGCTTGTCCCCTGTCACAGAACGGGGAACCGCCGTGTTTACAACGGCGGTTCCCCGTTCTGAGGCTCCTAAAAGTGATTGGCGGGTCTCGGGCGGACATCGAGTCCGCCCGACCCGCGGGCACGCTCTCACAGCGCGCGGCTCGCGCAGCGCGCGCCGCCGCTGCCGTCAGGGGGCGCGCTGGGGCATGCGCAGTGGAGGACGTCCATGGACGTCCTCCCGGCATTTCAGATCCGCGCTGGAGCCGTATTTTGGCAATAGCGCGGATCTGAAGTGCTTAACTTTGGATAAATTTGTATTCATTATGTTCACTAACAGCCAAATTTGAAAGTAAATTCCAAAACCTATATTTAATAGTTAGTAATAGTTAAGTTATTATTAGTTTGCTTTTCGGGTTTTCGAATTTTTGGATTTTCATTCTTATTTTTGGATTTTCGTTCTTTTGAATTTTCACTCTTATTTTGGAATTTTTGGATTTTAGAATTTACAAATTTTTGAATTTACGAATTTATGAATTTTCGAATATTCGAATTTACGAATATTAGGAAAAATTTGTTAAAAGGTTTTTCTTTAGTTCAGATATTTCTGGATTAATGAATTTATCAAAATTTGTTAAAAAAGGAATTTGAAACTAAACGAATTGCACATGTCTAGTAAATTATAAAACACATATAGGAAAATGTGATCTAGAAACTGGCTAAAAGGTTAACACTAGTGGCTGCTACCCCCTTTTTTTGCTGCCAATTACAGCCTTTAACTCTAATCACGTGCTTGAAAAAAAAAATCCTCCATTGTAATACATGCATCTGGTGCCCTGCATGTAGATTAGGGGGCTGGATGCATGGATGGGAGGGCGGCGCCCCTGCACCCCTAATGGATGGGCTGTGACTGCTACATTCACAAAATGCATTGAATTCTGTGAGTGGAAAAATAATAGTTTCACAGAATATAATGCATTGGGGAAATGTAGTGATACAAGCAATAAAAAACAGTGGAAAAGGCAGAAGAGGACAGACAAGTGGTGCAACTTTTCTCATTTATAGTAAATGATGCTAACCTTCACAACATCGGAAGCATATGAAGCAGTTTATTACAGGTAATGGGGTGTACAACATAACATCTTCAGGGGATAGAAGATGTCTGTTATACAGATGAAACATGCGTAGGGTCAGGCCAGTGGCTCATGATGTTAGATACCTGCTGATGTTCTCTGATGTGGTGTTTTTTGCCTATGAGTAGTGTTGAGTGAACCCGGACTGTAACGTTTGGGTCTGTACCGAACTTTGGGGTGTCCGGGACCCGGACCCGAACACAGACGTTTCAAAAAACGTTTGGATTCTGGGTTCTGGTAGTTGATCACGCATGTTGAATAGCTGCAGGGCAGCCAATCAACAAGCGTTTCACTGATTTGCCCTTAGAAGCCATCACAGCCATGCCTACTAATGGCATGGCTGTGATTGGCCAGTGCATCATGTGACCCAGCCTCTATATGACGCTGGAATCACAGTGCTGCATGTCACATGCTCTTGGGTTAGTGTAGGGAGAGGAAGCTGCTGGCGTTTTTGTGAGGGACAGATTGCAGACATTTTAACATCTGATCCTGCATCCTGAGATTACTACTACTGTTGCTCTGAGGGACAGATTGCAGAAATTTGAGATTTCACATACTGCTGCTTTGAGTGACAGATTGCAGATCAAACTCTGCATAACACAACAATTGCTACGATCGTACACAACGATCAGATTGTGGGAGTAATTTGAGATTTCACATACTGCTGCTTTGAGCGATCTGACTACACTAGGTAGAGGCTTCTGCTTAGAGGGACAGATTATTGTTCAAAAATCATCTCCTAGTTCTAAAGGGAGAGGTTCTAGCTGCAGCTGTAAGTGACACATTATTGTTCAAAAATCATCTCCTAGTTTAGTTGATTTAAATTTATTTTCCCTATCCCCATTTTTTTGTAGGGCACTTGCCCTACTCTTACCCCCATTTTACTTCCTTTTGCGGCCCTCTAGCACTTGCCAGGACTTTGTTACAGCCATTTTTGTGCCTAAAAGTTTGGGTCCCCATTGACTTCAATGGGGTTTGGGGTCCGGGATAACGTTCGGGCAACGTTCGGTGCCAAACTCTGACTTTTTCCCAAAGTTCGTTCGGACCCGCAGAACCCGAACGTCCAGGTGTTCGCTCAACTCTACCTATGAGATGTTTGTAAGATTTGTGGGTATATTTGCTTTTAATAAATTATGTGGTTCTAAGAAATACTACTCTATAGTCCTTTTCTCTTTCCTCCATGTATCCCTATTCTGAGGAGTGCTCTTTGAATAACCAGTAGAGGACGCTGGGGACTCTGGTGTCTGCAATATTTAGTTTGGTGGCCCTTGATTGGTTGATTTCCACGCTTTTTATCTCTTATAGAGATTTGGAGATCATTACCATTTGGTAATAGAACTGGCAAACTTGATTTCAAGGGGGTTTGAGACTTTTGCATGTGGATTTTTACTTATTCTCAAGATTTCACAAGTGGTCTTGAATACTGTATATGTTTTTTTGAAGCACACGTTTTAACTATATGTTCTGTGATGGACACTTCACTACATATTTTGATGTATATTGTGTATGAAGTCTTTTATTATAAGTTACGATAGTATATGATTTGAATTATTGATATATTGATATATTGGTTTTGCACACTTTTTAAGTAGTTACTTGTAGTCCCTACCAGGGATGTATATAACAGCTGGACTATGTAGGAGCAAAGTTGAGAGACCATTGATATATTCGGCAAGTTCTAACCCTATCCTAATTTATCCAAAACTAGAAAAGACGTGGCCAGTGATGGCATGTGAGGAAGACGTTCATCACAGAGCTACCGCATAGAATCCTGCACCGATGCTTCCCTCCTTCTTGGAACGGCCCTGTACTGACCCACATTCACAGCCGCAGAACCCGGCCATTGCCCGGTACCATTAGTACACCTCCCGGACCACAGAATGACCTGCAAGGGGGAAAAAGAGGCCACGCTCATGGCGGCCATGGAGAATCAAGATGGCGCTGACACACAACAGCCACAGCATGCTCCACGATCCTCTGACAAGATAAAGGATGCAGGGGGTAAGTCACTTAAAACTCACAAGCAGCAGGGAAAGGAGCAGCCTGGGACTATCCCTTATTACACTCAGAAGCTGACTAGCCCGGGCTGTTCTCAGTTCTCTGACACCCCGGCCCTTCTCCATATGCTGGGCCCTAATGATCTAGAGCGTCCTGAGGCCCTGAATGATACCCTACCCCTGGCATTTTCTCCTGGCCCTACCCAGGACATTTTTGATATACCCATGGATGAAAACACGCAGCCTACACTAAGTGACACATTACATGCTGTCCACAAATGCACAGCCACAGTTATTGATCTCAAAGAACTGTTTGGGGGTCACTCCTATGACCTCCAAAAGCAGCAGCTTGGTTTGACCGACATGAACAGGAACTCCGGCGAAGACACCCAGCAGCTGATAGAGACTGATGGAAACGTTCACCCACGTCTGAGTCGGTATGTAGTAATATCTGAGACAACATAAAAATGTTAGCTCCTGTATTGATGGACATTGCTCCTTTTGTCTAAAATATGCGAAAGAAGCTACCATGCAACCCTGTTGCATATTACTTTTTCCTGCTGGAAATATGTCTCTCAACTGGCAGAGCCGGGACAATTTATAGGTTTTCAGGTCACAGTTGAATTGGCTACAGCTCTTGTGCCCTGTTGGCACCAAGAGCCATGCAGGCCTATACTGCACCTTTTGATTTCTGCCATGCATTGTTGCACACTGCAGAAACACAACAGTCATCACCATATTCCTCCATACCAGCTACCACGAGTCTCCAGTAGGATGTTGATCCATCGCCTCTACACCCACTGTCTCTGATTGCTGCCATGGACATGGACGGCACCACTTCCTTTAACCCTTCATCATGGCACATGTAACAGTTACCCCCCTGTTTTCATGGAATGCCAGCGGAGTCAATGAACCTTTGAACCACACTGTGATCTCCTCCTGCCTTAAGAAATACCACCTTGCCATTATAGGCCTCCAGGAAACGCACCTGACACAGGACACGATTTCATGCCTAAGATACTCGTGAGTGGGCAGTGCCTACCACTCTAGGCACTCCGCTTACTCTCGCGGCGTGAGTGTTCTGGTGCACAAGGCCTTGGCATTTCAGGAACTGGACCCTATGATTGACCCGCTGGGTCATTTTGTATTTTTGCACTGAAAACTGTATACAGTGACACTTCTACTAGCATTTGTTTACATTCCTCCCGCATTTTCCAAAGACGTGTTGCAAATATTACTGTCGTACCTGGCCGATAAGCCTGACCTACTAATTTTTTATTATGGGGGATCTTAACTGCTACCTGAACCCTGACCTAGATAGACACTCTCCCTTATCCACCACATCCACCATTGCGCCCGGGAGGGGTCACACCCTTAGTTGGTTCCTGGCAGAGGTAGGTTTGGCTGGACATTTGGCGTTTCAGAAACCCCCTTGCTAAGCAATTTTCCTACTTTTCTAAGACGCATGGATCTCTGTCCCATATAGATATGTGCCTGGGATCGACTCATATACCTCCTAATACTGCCAAAATTAAATTTCCTCAGGGTATCTCAGACCACTCTCCTTTAGCTATATGGATCACTACTAGGCCTCCCTCAGCACTGCTTAGAGCTCCGTGGAGACTTAATGCCTTCTGGCTTAAGCCATTGTCCTCTCGAGACCGAATCTCCAGACAAATCGCACAATTCTTTACCACACATTCTGGGATGGCTTACATATCCCTGAGATGGGAAACCTTTAAGGCATCCCTTAGGGTAACCTTTATCGCTGTGATTGGAACAGCCAAACTTAACTCCTCCTGGGGGCATGGCTGAACAGCGCATGTAGGAAGACATGCAGACTGACCTCTCTGCCAAAAATTCTCCATTATTTCCTCGGACGGCTGGCCAGTGATCGCCAAAACCCCGTAAATCCTGCCAAAGGCTCACCACACATTTGGGTAACCGGTGCAGCCTCTGATCGGGCCGCATCCATGGCGAAAAGACTGAAGGAGGCATGCTCCCTCTCAGATCTGACGGGGCAAGATGGCACCCTGCCGCCACGCATGACCAAGTCAAAATACAAGGAAGCAGCACAGTAGCTCTTTTCCCGGACAGCTCTGAAGGGCTCACCAGCTCTGGTCGCTTTGCATGAGGACAGTATGGGAGGGCAATCAGCAGCAGACGACATGGCACCACTGAAGGAATCCTCAGCCCTGCTTGCAGACTGGGACACAGTAAGTCCACTGCATGCTTCCCCTCCATCACGCACTCCAGCACTAGGCCCTGAACCCACCTTAAGAGACATTATGGCGGTGGTCACCCAATGCAACACCTCCATTGCCGCATTAACAGATGAGATAAAAGGGGTGAAAGCTGAGGTGTCATTTATCCGACATGACATGCAGCAGTTGAGGGAAAGAACATCAGCAGTGGAGGGAAGGGTGAGCACGGTGGAGGATGACATAAAGTCCATGAAGCGTGACCTATCTCAAATTGTGAGACTCACTGCCCACTACGCTTCTAGACTTGAGGACATTGAGAATAGAATGAGGAGATACAACGTGAGGGTGGTGGGTCTGCCAGAATGGGCAGAGGGCAAAGATCCTGTCGCCTATATTGAAAACTGGCTATTAAATGTATTTGGGAAGGAATGCTTTACCCCCATGTTCTCTGTTGAGAGGGACCATAGAATGCCTATGCGACCGCTGCCACCAGGACACCCTGCAAGTACTTTCCTGCTCAAACTATTGAACTGTAAGGATAGATATATAATCTTTGCTGGGGCCAGGAAGAAAAAGGATGAATTAAAGTTTGACAACACAAAAATCTCAATATTCCTGGATTATTCAGCTGAAGTCCAGAGGCAGAGGGCCAAGTTTATGGATGTAAAACGTCTTAGAGAGCCTAACCTGCAGTATGCAATGCTCTTCCCTGCTAAATTAAGAGTGGTGGCGCATGGGGAGGTCCACTTTTTTGAAAAACCGGCTGCAGCTGTGCAGTGGCTAGACCGGGAGGAGAGACACCTGCAGGAGAGCTCCCCACCTAAGCAAGGAGGACCTCAAGATGCCCAAAAGGATGCCTCTAGACAAAGGGCAGAGTGATGGCCAGTCATCTATCAATACCACTAATAAGGTGGATTAAGAATGTCCATTGCAAATCAGGGAAAAGTGGGTGTAGCGCTGCCAAATATGAGTGAAATAAACTGTGCAATAAATATAGTGAATGTGAAAATAAAAAATTAAATATAAATGTGCACATGTGTTATGGACATAAATAAATTGGAGACGGCCTCCGATGACGTCTCTATGACGAAACGCGTGATATGATTACTGCACCATTCAATTGTTTTATCATCATGTTGATTTGGTATAAGGAAGATTTGATTTATTTATGTCCATAACACATGTACACGTTTATATTTAATTTTTTATTTTCATATTCACTATATTTATTGCACAGTTTATTTCACGCATATTTGGCAGCGCCACACCCACTTTTCCCTGATTTGCATTTTTGAGCACCTTATTGGTTGTTATAGTGGGGGCAGCAGCCTTCTCCTTTGTTCTCTCATGGTATAGCAGTGCCACACCACATTTCTTTATATTCACTATAAGAATGTCTATTGTAATACTCCTACACCTTTAAAAAATGGAATCCCCTGAGTGATTGAAAAGTTAGCTTGGGGATTACGGAGTTCCTACTGTTTACCCCACCATGGAAGTCCTGTGTGGACAAAGGGAAACACAATGGCTACTCCCAGAACACCTGTTGAACATCATCAAGTTTGCTATTGTTCGCTTGTTGTTTCTATCCTTCTTCTTCTCATCTTTTTCTGCACTACCCTATGCAGAAGTCAATGTGACAAACACCCTACCTTCATGGCCTGCAGGAGACACTGCGTTCCACCCGGACGATCGCAAGTACAGAACATTCCCATTTGTTTATACCGAGATCACACTTCTAGGAGATTCCACTAGACCCAGTGTCTGGAGTAATGAATGGATTCACCTGCGAGGTACTCTTCTGACTTTTCTACAATAATGCCCATACATTATGTATACTGTCCTGGAATGTTAGGGGCCTTGGCTCTGTGGTGAAATGCCTGGAGGTCTTCAGGAATGCCAAAAGACTAAAGGCTGACATCATTTGCCTTCAGGAGACTCACCTAGCACCTAATGTTATGCATGCCCTGTCTCCTAGCCAATTCCAATGCCAATACCACTCAACCTATTCGACATATACCTGAGGCGTGAGTATGTTTGTCCGACGAGGGGTTCGGTTTTCTTACCTAAAAGCATATACGGACTCTCAGGACAGATATGTATTTGTACTTTGTAAATTATATGGGCTAACATGTTTATTAGCGGGTGTATACATCCCTCCACCGTTCTCAGTGGAGGTTCTCAGGATATTGGCTAGAGTCATGTCTACTTATCCAGATCTCCCTCTATTAGCAGTGGGGGATTACAATAATCTCCATTTCTCCCACTGGGATAAGCTATCTTATCCTATATGAGACACACAGGCAACTGGGGGATTTACCCTCTTTTCTCGCCTACTAGGAGAGCTTGGGCTGGTGGATGTGTGGAGGATGAGACACCCCGCTGCCAGAGTCTATTCCTGCCATTCTGCATCCCATAGTGGATTGTCTAGAATAGAACTTGGGCTAGGAAACAAGTCCATTCTCCCTTTGATAGTTAATTCACAATACGAGCCCAGACAAATATCGGATCACTCTCCCTTTTGGGTGGAACTTGAAGTCACAATGGAATTGAAACCCTTTAACTGGAAACTGAACCCACTCTGGCTGGATCTCCACCCAGACCCTGACCCTATATCAACAGAGTTTAAATCCTTTTTCAAAATAACATGGGCACAGCTCTATTGGGGGTGGTGTGGGATGCAGCTAAGGCTTTTTTGAGGGGACAGTTCATGTATGTAATTAATAAAATTAAGACATCCAGAAAGGCATTGGAAAATATGGTGTTATCGGAGGTTAGTAGGCTTGAAGAGGTATTCTTGGTGAACCCCTCTGATGATACCAAGCGGCCCTGGCTGGCAGCTCAATCTATGGCGAAACAGGTTGAAATGCAATTAACTTAAAATAAACAATATTTCTTCATAAAAACACTATGAGGAAGGTGAAAATACAGGACACATGCTAGCAATGCTAATCAGAAACCATTTGTGGACTCACAGGGACACCCCAAGACCTCTACCCAAGAGATATTGGGAGAATTTCTAGAGTTCTATTCAGATCTGTACACTTCTAAAGTAAACCCAATGGCAGAAACAATACGGTTATGCCTAGATAAATGCCCACTACCCTGCCTCGCTGCAAAAGATGCCAAGGCGCTAAATGTCCCCATAACAGAGGAGGAGATACGTGATGCCCTAAAAAAGACATCCAGTGGGAAGTCCCCAGGTGCAGACAGACTTCCCTCGGAGGTCTACGGGAAGTATGCGGACTTATTAGTCCCTACTAGTGTTGAGCGAACCCGGACTGTAACGTTCGGGTCCGTACCGAACTTTCGGGTGTCCGTGGCACGGACCCGGACCCGGACATTTCAAAA
Organism: Glandirana rugosa; assembly: GCA_018402905.1. NCBI lineage: Eukaryota > Metazoa > Chordata > Amphibia > Anura > Ranidae > Glandirana > Glandirana rugosa. The sequence goes on from BLSH010230744.1 coordinate 260,693, forward strand.
ATCGTTCGGGTTCGGTCCGGGGTTCTGCTATTTTATTCCACGTGTTGAGAAGCTGCAGGGCAGCCAATCAACAAGCATTTCACTGGTTTGCCCTTAGAAGCCATCACAGCCATGCCTACTAATGGCATGGCTGTGATTGGCCAGTGCATCATGTGACCCAGCCTCTTTATAAGCTGGAGTCACAGTGCTGCAGTCACATGCTCCTTGGGTTAGTATAGGGAAAGGTAGCTGACGGCGTGAGGGACAGATTTTAGCCATTTTAAGACCTGATCCTGCATCCTGAGATAGATTACTTTACTACTGCTGTCTGTGCTGTTGCTCTGAGGACAGATAGCAGAAATTAGAGATTTCACATACCGCTGCTTTGAGTTGCAGATCAAGCTCT
>BLSH010230744.1:279862-312808 GCA_018402905.1 Glandirana rugosa
ATGTTAGTCGATACCTATTGGACGGATACTTGTATACGGTTTCCGTCGTTAGATCGTGACTTTACCCGTCGTTCGACACTCGGATTTGAAAATAGTAGTAGCGATATTTAGTTCTACTTTCGATAACTGAAGGAGGACACCTGGAGTATGGCGGAACTCTTTTTTTCAAAATTTATAAATCTTATATCGTTTCTGTCACACTCTAGTACGTTAATATCGAGCATATTTTAATTTTGTTTTAGGAAGTGAACTTAGCTGTGCACTCTTTTCTAAGACTCCTACGTCCTTTGCCCACATACATTATATCATTCACCACTTGGAGTTGTAAGTCGCATAAATCTTTCCGTTATTGTTCTGATTTTTACTGTACATCAATTAATCTGCCCTGAATATACAGAGCGCCTGTAATCAAATTCAATATAATTGCATGATCTCACACTGTCTTTGCTATATTCTAAATATTTAAAACTTTTTTTCTCAAGGCGGTATGAGGTCCACAGGAGGAAGTCAATAGCTTTCATCTTGATTTATAGCGATGATGATAAAAGTTTAGGCTCACAGCTTGCTGCCCATTTCAGTGCTAGATTGCTGCCTTTGGCATATGTTCATAGGCAGGTTATCCATAGCTGATTGTAACGTTAATTTAGTAAACATTGCCTACAGTTTCAGCACATTGAATCCAAGCTGACGTTATGTAGCTCGGTTTTTAGTCAACCACTCAAAGTAGGAAGAGAACAAACTGTACCAGCTCAGCAATAACAGAACAAACAAGAGAAAGAATGTCTAAGCCGTTTGTAAAATATAATACTCCTTGCTCCAGAATAGACTTATAGTGGGAAGTGCTGTATGCCTATGGAGCAAATAAAAAATTGCAAGAATTTCTACAGAACAGTGGGATGTTTTGCTCATAATAATTGAAGTGCAATTTGCAAATGGAACTTTTTAACTTGTAGTCTTTACAAAGTAAAAAGATTTCCGCCTTAACATAGTTAACCACTTGACCTCTGGAGGATTTACCTTCCTTCATGACCAGGCCATTTTTTTTGCAATAAGGCACTGCGTTATTTTTGCGACACTGTACCCAACTAAAATGTATGTCCTTTTTTTCCCACAAATAGAGCTTTATTTTGGTGGTATTTAATCACCTCTGGGTTTTTTATTTTTTGCACTATCAACAAAAAAGGACCGACAATTGAAAAAAAACAACAAAAAAAAACAATATTTTTTACTTTCTGTTATAAAACACATCCAATAAAAAAAAATTAGTAATCTAATTTCTTCATCAATTTAGGCCAATATGTATCCTGCTACATGTTTTTAGTAAAATATCCAAATAAGTGAATACTGATTGGTTTGCGCAAAAATTATAGCGTCTACAAACTGTAGGATATTTTTATTTATTTATTTTATTTTTATTTACTTTTTTTACTAGTAATGGCAGTGATCAGCCACTTATAGCAGGGCTGCTATATTGTGCGGACAGTCGGGACACTATTTACTAAATTTACTAGATTTACTAAACCTGGAGAGTGCAAAATCTGGTGCAGCTCAACATGGTAGCCAATCAGCTTCTAACCTCAGCTTGTTCAATTAAGCTTTGACAATAAAACCTGGAAGCTGGTTTCTATACAGAACTGCACCAGATTTTGCACTCTCCAGTTTTAGTAAATCAACCCCTAAGTGACACTTTTTGGGGATGAGCGACACCAATACAATGATCAGTGCTAAAAAATATGCACTGTCACTGTCCTAATGACACTGGCTGGGAAGGGGCTAACATCAGGGGCGATCAAAGGGTTACATGTGAGCCTAGGTTGTGTTTTACTACTACTACTACTAACAAGCATGCTTTACTGCATATACAGACTGATTTTACTGTTGTGGGTTTAGTAACACTTTAATAGCCTCATCAATGAATATCTATGGCTAGATTCACCCACTTTTAGATTGACTGCGTGTCTTTTTTTTTTCAGAAGCTTGAATGGAAATTAAATGCAAGCCCTTCTCAGTCCCTTCCATTCCCACAAGAAATGTCTAAAAGAGTGCATGAGAAATTTAGCTACATTTCTTGTTAAAAAAGAAAAAAGAGGTGGATTTTGTTTCTCTTAAGATATTTAATGTGTCCAGCATTAAAACATGTATTTTGTTCTGCTGAGTGAAAAAATAAAGCCTTTACAAGAACTTTTAGGCACAAGGGGATTTAAAAAGTTGCATGGTTTGGTAGTTGTCTCTCTGTTGGCGTGCATATATACTTTTGTGCTTATGTAGTGAGAAGAGGTAAGCAGTAGCTATTGGCTGTTGGCTAGACATGTGCAGAGCGAAACAATTTGTTTAGTTTCAGTTCGTTTAGATTTGTTATCTATACAAATTAATTTAGTTAGATTTGTTTCATTTGTTTAATTCGTTTTTGGAATTTGTTTTTTTATTAATTTCCAAATCAATTTTGAATGGTTTTCGAATTCAAATCATTTTTAAATTCAAATTGTTTTCGAATTCAAATAGTTTTCCAATTTCCAAGGAGATTGGGGTGGAGAGGAAAGTGGAGGAATAGAATGGAAAAAGATAGAATACTATAGAGGGGAATATAACAGAAAATGAAAGAATATAATGTGGTAGAGTGGAACAGAGCTGTTTTACTCTGTTGTATTCTATTCTTTTGTTTTCTGTTATATTCTTTTCTAGTCTATTGTTTTTTTTTTTTCTGTTCTATTCCTTTGTTTTCCATTCTATTTTGTTCTCTTTGGAAATTGCAAAAGTATTCAAATTCAATGACTTTTCGAATATGAATACTATTCGAATTTTAAAACTTTTCAAATTCGTATTTGAAAACTATTTGAATTCGAAAAGCATTCAAAGCGATTTGAAAATGATTTGAATTCGTGTTTCGCCAAAAAAAATTTTTTTCGTTATTTCGGATTTGTTTAAGTTCGGTACTATTGTAATTAGGAAATTCGGATACATCCAAATCTCTGAAAAATGAAAATTTGTCCGTATTTTAATTCAGAACGAAACAAATCGCACATGTCTACTGTTGGCTTCCTACCTTTTAGAATAAATTATTGTAATAGCAATTTGAAGTGTATTTCTGAAGGATCTGCTCACCCAAAGACATCACATTTCCAGGAGGGCATTAACAATGTGTAATGGGGTTCCATACCAAAAGCAATAAGGACACCCTGCTTTTCTAATCTCCATCTCAAAGGCAATTACTCCAGACACAGAGAATGCCATTAGTTTTTTAGAAATGTTACTGAGGCTCATAAACTTTTGATACAATAAATTTAGCCAAATGCTTTTGCTACCTAGAAATGTCACCGTGTAGTCAGATAGCCCTGTCTCACTGTGCTTCTGTGCCCCATCTGATCTGTTATGGCTATAGTTACACCCTTATCTCCCAAACTGGCTGGACATGGCCAAATAGGAGGCTGCCTTCTTGTGTCTATAGGAAGACATACAAAGGTCTTTGTGTTTTGCTTCTAATGTTTTTGGTATGGGGTTATTTTGACCTTGACCAATTCATTTTTTGCTGAGAGATCCTAAACTTTGTCAGAGAGTGAGCCAAAAAACAATGAAGTAATAAAATAACTGGATGGTCAACAACCATATAGTGGCTCTGCATCAACCTGAAATAGATTCCCTAAATTAAATTAAAACCAAATAAGGCCTTCCACCTTCATGGTGATGCAGTGCACCCATGATGCTGTCCTCTAGGGTCATTATAATTAAGTACAGGTCAATTTTATGTGTGTGCTCGGGGTGGCTGTGCTCTGAAAGGGTTGACCAATTGTGTTATACAAAAGTTGACCATTTAAAGCACCCAATTTATCAGTTTACCTCTAGCCTATAATTTGCAGTACATAACCCACCTCGTAAAAGATTGCATGCTTGGAATCTCTGGATAACCAGGGGGGTACGTCCTCATGGAATCACTCCTTACTAGGGACAACTGATATTCTAAGATTGATCATTCTTAAAAAGATATTTGCTGTAATTAATTTGAATTTTAACATTTTACATATTACTGTATTTTTTTTTAAATAGAACAAAATAAACACAAAACGATTTCAAGCAATGTAACCAATATCAGCACAAACGTGGCAAATCACTCCACACCTATATCAAGTATTTTAGTACAGCACATACTCCTAACGTAAATCTTAACATCTTACATGTCTCACCCTTGAACAGGGCCTAATCAGAGATACAAGGACATGGGGAGGGGTTGGAACTTTAATACACTATTCAGTTTGCTTAGGATGTTAGACAGTACTTAAAGATATACAGTAGTATCATAAAATCAATAAGTACAGCTGTATAAATAATATACATAAATATAAGATATAAATCTTAACAATGCTATTGATTCTTATGTATGTAACATAATAAGACAATTACATAAATATATTTTGACAACAGTACTTAAATTGATCAATATATTATATGCAACATATATCAAACAATATAAATAATTTACAATTTAAAAGAGCAAAGTAAAGCAACAAGGAGTTTGTGAACTATCAATAATATCTAGCAGTCACTGAAACTGTGTCAAAGAAAGTTCATCTTCATCTGTAGGATTTAAATAATTTATAATTTCCTAACCCCTGTAAAATGAGGAAAAATGGCTGCAAAACTCATGTTCTTCTCAGAGTCCAGTAGTTGCCACGCAACTTTACTCAGGCTCACTCAACCAAGAAGTCAGAACAAAGATAGTCATGACTTGACTCCCAGACTATAGAACGTTAACCCATCAGTCAGTCTGCTAGTGCTGATGTGAGGGCCTGGACTTGAACCTAGGACCTCTGCTGTGTCTGTATATTACTTTTCTCACTGAGCTACCTGAGATGCTGGACAGAACCTAGTCTGATCCATTGGACAATCCTTCCTTGTGCCTTGACTTCTGCTGAACCTTGAACTCTTTTCTCCTCCCATGAACTTCGTGATTTAAGCCATGACTCTGCATTTCCTGTTAGCCAGATTTATGTGCTCTCTTCAGTCAGTATCTCACTCTTGTCTTCCCTGCTGCTGTCCACATTGTGCTATCACTCATTATTGACCTTTGACTTGTTCCTCGACTATGCTTCTGCCTGATCCCAACCTGCAACTACTTGTTACTAGAGTTGAGCGGACACCTGGATGTTCGGGGTCGGCTGGTTTGGCCAAACTTCCCGAAAAAGTTCGAGTTTGGCCTCGAACTTGACCCGAACGTGACCCCAAACCCCATTGAAGTCAATGGTAACCCAAACTTTTGGGCACTAAAATGGCTCTAAAAAAGTCCTGGAAAGGGCTAGAGGGCTGCAAAAGGAAGCAAAATGGGAGTAAGAGTAGAACAAGTGCCATGCAAACAAATGTGGATAGGGAAATAACTTAAAGTCACATACAAAAAAAAATGGAGGAGGAGGTGGATATGGAGTAGAAGGTTGAGGATGTGGTGACCATGGAGGTGTAGGTGGAAGTGGAGGTAGAGAGGGAGGAGGTAGCCAACACTGTTTTTAGTTTGTTTGTTTGTTTTTTTCTAATTGGGGTAGCCCCCAAAATATTGAGATATATTAAAAAAATATATATATCACTCTGAAGACAAACCCAGAGATGTTCTAGCACGGGTTCACTTTTTCCATATAAAATATACCATGGTTTATTTTTCATGTTTCTCCTGTTACAAATTCCAATAAAGACTTATGTTCTATAAAAAAAAAAAGAATACGTTCACTTAAGTATACCAATGCCTGTGTGAGGCCGGTATAAATGTCTATTCTGCACAAGGTACAGACAAGCCTTGTGGGATCCATGCCTGGTTCATTTTAATAAACACTAGCTTGTCCACGTTGGCTGTGGACAGATGGCTGCGCTTGTCTGTGATAATGCCCCCCTGCTGTGCTAAACACACGTTCAGACAATACACTGGCTGCAGGGCAGGCCAGCACCTCCAAGGCATAAAGGGCAAGCTCAGGCAATTTGCCCAATTTGGAGACCCAGAAGTTGAATGGGGCAGACCAATCAGTCAATAGGTGTAGGCGTGTGTGCACATACTGTTCCACCATGTTGCTGAAATGCTGCCTCTTGCTAAGACGTTGCCTATCAGCTGGTGGTGCTGTTTGTTGTGGCATGCTTCTGACAAAGCTTTTCCACATTTCGGCCATGCTAACCCTGCCTTCTCAGGTGCTGGTGGTGCCACAGCTGCATTGGCAACCTCTTCCTCCTCCTCTGCCTTCGCCTTGTGCTTCCATTGAGCCCCTGGTGTCATTTGGGAATGCCCTCAGCAGCGTGTCTACCAGTGTGCGCTTGTAGTCATGCATCTTCCGATCACGCTCCAGTGAGGGAATTAAGGACGACACATTGTCCTTGTATCGGGGATCCAGCAGGGTGGCCACCCAGTAATCTGCACAAATTACAATGTGGGAAACTCGGCTGTCGTTGCGCAGGCACTGCAGCATGTAGTCGCTCATGTGTGCCAGGCTGCCCAGAGGCAAAGACAAGCTGTCCTCTGTGGAAGGTGTATCATCTGTGTCCTCTGTATCCCCCCAGCCACGCTCCAGTGATGCCCACGAGCTGTATTGGGTGCCACCCTGTTGTAAACACGGTTCCTCCTCCTCCTCATCATCCTCGTCCTGCTCATCCTCCAGAACTGTGCCCTGGCTTGCAAATTTTTTACCTGGCCAATGCTGGTGCAGGAACTCACCCCCCCAAGCCACTTGTGAATGACTGGCCTGATAACCATGAAAATGACCACTCTTCCTCCTCCTCTACCTCCTGTGCCACATCCTCTTCCATCATCGCCCGAAGTGTTTCTTCAAGGAGACATAGAAGTGGGATAGTAACGCTGAGAACAGCGTCACCGGCACTTGCCAAGATGGTGGAGTACTCGAAACACCGCAATATGGTACACAGGTCTCGCATGGAGGCCCACTCGTTGGTGGTGAAGTGGTGCTGTTCCGCAGAGTGACTGACCCGTGCCTGCTGCAGCTGAAACTCCACTATTGCTTGCTGCTGCTCGCACAGTCTCTCCAGCATGTGCAAGGGGAAGTTCCACCTTGTGGGCACGTCGCATAGGAGGCTGTGAGTGGGAAGGTCGAAGTTCCGCTCCAGCGCAGACAGGCGAGCAGCAGCAGGGTGAGAACGCCGAAAGTGCGCACTGATGGCCCGCACTTTCTGCAGCAGCTCAGACATATCCAGGTAGTTTTTAGAAATTTCTGCACCACCAAATTCAGCACATATGCCAGGCAAGGGATGTGCGTCAAACTGGCTAGGCCCAGAGCTGCTATGAGATTTCGCCCATTATCGCACACCACCAGGCCGGGCTTGAGGCTCAGTGACAACAACCACTCATCGATCTGTTGTTCAATGCCCATCCACAGCTCCTGCGCAGTGTGGGGTTTATCCCCCAAACATATCAGTTTTAAAACAGTCTGCTGTCGTTTCCCCCTGGATGTGCTGAAGTTGGTGGTGAAGGTGTTACGCTGAGCGGATGAGGAGGTGGTAGAGGAGGAGGAAGCGGAGTAGGAGGAGGAGGCAATAGGAGGCAAAGTGAAATGCCCTGCAATCCTTGGTGGCGGAAGGACTTGCGCCAAATTGCTATCCGCCTCAGGCCCACAAGCCACTACATTTGCCCAGTGTGCAGTTAGCGAGATATAGCGTCCCTGCCCGTGCTTACTGGTCTACGTATCAGTAGTTATGTGGACCTTGCCACAGATGCCGATGCTCAGTGCACACTTGATCTTGTCCCCGACTTGTTTGTGCAGGGAAGGGATGGCTCGCTTGGAAAAGTAGTGGCGGCTGGGAACCATGTACTGTGGTACAGCCATCGCCATCAGGTTTTTAAAACTGTCCGTGTCCACCAGACGGAATGACAGCATTTCAAAGGCCATGATTTTTTAAATGGGGGCATTTAGGGCCAGGGATCGCTAGTGGGTAGGGGGGTACTTCCTCTTTCTCTCCAGTGCTTGTGAGATGGACAGCTGTAAGCTTCTATGGGACCGTGTGGAAATGCTTGGGGACGGTGGCGGACATGGTGGTGTTGCTGTGACATCATCTGTTTGCTGGGTGGCAGGTGACAGTGGCACTGTAGAGGTGGAGGAAGAGGCCGAGGCAGCAGCAGAAGAGGAAGCAGGAGGAGCCCAAGACCTTTCTTGGATTTTGAGGTGCTTATTCCACTGCAGCTCATGCTTTGCATGTAGATGCCTGGTCATGCAGGTTGTGCTCAGGTTTAGAACATTTATGCCTCGCTTCAGGCTCTGATTGCGCAGTGTGCAAACCACTCATGTCTTGTCGTCAGCACATTGTCTGAAGAACTGCAACGCCAGGGAACTCCTTTGAGCTGCCTTTGGTGTGTTAGGTCCCTGGGTGGGGTGGGTAATAGCAGGCGTACTGTCTAGGGGACGGTCGCTCCGCTTTTGCAACCTGCTTCCTCTTTTGCTGTGCTGGTGCCTCTGTGCGACCACCACCTCTTCCTCCAAACTGCACACGTCACTCGCATGACCTTCATTCCATGTGGGGTCTAGGATCTCATCATCCTCCACATCATCTTCCACCCACTCTTCACCACTGCCCTCCTTGTCAGTCTGCACACTGTAGAAAGCCGCAGCAGTTGGCACCTGTGTTTTTTCATCATCAGAGACGTGCTGCGGTGGTGTTTCCATGTCCTCATCCTGAAACAGAAGTGGTTGGGCATCGGTGCACTCAATGTATTCCATTTCTGGGGCAGGGCTATGTGGATTGCCCCATGGTAAGCACACCAGCAGAGGCATCAAAAAGCATAAAAGACTGCTGTATGACTTGGGGCTCAGACTCCTTGGCTGATTTACAAGGGGCTGAGGTGAAAGACAGATGGCCATGGGGTTCAGGTGCCAACTCTGAGCTTTCAGCAAGGGACCGGGTGGGAGACAATGTGAAGGAACTGGAGGCATTGTCAGCCACCCAATCTACTATTGCCTGTACTTGTTCTGGCCTCACCATTCGTTGAGTGGCATTCGGGCCTACCATATAACGTTGAAGGTTCTGTCGGCTACTCGCACCCGAGGAAGGTGTTTTGCTTGTGCGTGTAGCTGGCACAGATCAACCACGTCCTCTCCTTGCAACAGAACCTTCACCAACACCACCAACACCAGCAGCACCAGCAGCACCACGACCACGTCCCTTATTTGACGCTCTCCTCACTCTGGACGCAAATGTGCTATTTAGCACAAATTTATATTATTTTTTAAACCGGCAATGTAGATGCACTTTTTAATTTTGTGCAAGAAATGCACGGCAAGGTGCAAATGTACTATGTAGCACTATTTTTTTTTTAAACCAGCAATGTAGACGCACTTTTTTTTTTGTGCAAGAAATGCACCGCTGGCCGCAAATGTAGTATTTAGAATATATATATATTTTTTTTAAACCAGCAATGGAGACGCACTTTTTATTTTTGTGCAGGAAATGCACTGCTGGCCGCAAATGTAGTATTTAGAATATTTTTTTTTTTAAACCAGCAATGTAGATGCACATTTTATTTTTGTGCAAGAAATGCACCGCTGGCCGCAAATGTAATATTTTGCACAAAATATATAAATAATGTGTCTAGATGCAATGTAAAAGCAGTATTTAAATATGCCGAAATGTTGCCAATTGAACTAACAGAACACGATTAAAGTAGTGTCCCTGACACACAAGCAGTTGCAAGTGCACTGCACTTGCAAAAATGGCTGCAAACGCTCCCACCTAACTAACAAACAGAAAAATTGCTTACAGTGGGGCAAAAAAGTATTTGGTCAGCCACCAATTGTGCAAGTTCTCCCACTTAAAAAGATGAAAGGCCTGTAATTTGCATCCTAGGTACACTTCAACTATGAGAGACAGAATAAGAAAAAAAATCCAGAAAATCACATTGTCTGATTTTTAAAGAATTTATTTGCAAATGATGGTGGAAAATAAGTATTTTGTCAATAACAAAAGTTAATCTCAGTACTTTGTTATATACATTTTCTGTAAGTCTCCACAACGTTTTTACAAACTGTTGCTAGTAGTTTGGCCCATTCCTCCATGCAGATCTCCTCTAGAGCAGCAGGTGATGTTTTGGGGCTGTCGCTGGGCAACACAGATTTTCAACTCCCTCCAAAGCTTTTCTATGGGGTTGAGATCTGGAGACTGGCTATGCCACTCCAGGACCTTGAAATGCTTCTTACGAAGCCACTCCTTTGTTGCCTGGGTGGTGTGTTTGGGATCATTGTCATGCTGAAAGACCCAGCCATGTTTCATCTTCAATGCCCTTGCTGATGGAAGGAGGTTTTTACTCAGAATGGCCCCATTCATTCTTTCCTTTACACGGATCAGTCGTCCTGGTCCTTTTGCAGAAAAACAGCCCCAAAGCATGATGTTTCCACCCCCATGCTTCACAGTAGGGTATGGTGTTCTTTGGATGCAACTCAGCATTCTTTCTTCTCCAAACACGACAAGTTGAGTTTTTACCAAAAAGTTCTATTTTGGTTTCATCTGACCATATATCATTCTCTCAATCCTCTTCTGGATCATCCAAATGCTCTCTAACAAACTTCAGACGGGCACAGACATGTACTGGCTTTAGCAGAGGGACACGTTTGGCACTGCAGGATTTGAGTCCCTGGTGGCGTAGTGTGTTACTGAAGGTAGCCTTTGTTACTTTGGTCCCAGCTCTCTGCAGGTCATTCATTAGTTCCCCCCGTGTGATTCTGGGATTTTTGCTCACCGTTCTTGTGATCATTTTGACCCCACAGGTGAGATTTTGCGTGGAGCCCCAGATCGAGGGAGATAATCAGTGGTCTTGTATGTCTTCCATTTTCTAATAATTGCTCCCACAGTTGATTTCTTCACACCAAGCTGCTTACCTATTGCAGATTCAGTCTTCCCAGCCTGGTGCAGGTCTACAATTTTGTTTCTGGTGTCCTTTGACAGCTCTTTGGTCTTGGCCATAGTGGAGTTTTGAGTGTGACTGTTTGAGGTTGTGGACAGGTGTCTTTTATACTGATTACCGGTTCAAACAGGTGTCATTATTAATAAAGTTACAGGTCTGTGAGAGCCAGAAATCTTGCTTTTTTGTAGGTGACCAAATACTTATTTTCCACCATAATTTGCAAATAAATTCTTTAAAAATGAGAAAATGTGATTTTCTGGATTTTTTTTTTCTCATTCTGTCTCTCATAGTTGAAGTGTACCTATGGTGAAAATTACAGGCCTCTCTCATCTTTTTTTATGTGGGAGAACTTGCACAATTGGTGGCTGACTAAATACTTTTTTGCCCCACTGTAGGTTTTTTATGAGGCACTTTGCTTAGCAAACAAAATGTACTCTAGCAAACAAAAATCTCCTCTAGCACCCACCCACCAATAAATCACTGTTTTTAACAGATTTTCTAAAGCTAATCTGTCCCTCACAGCAGCAGCAGCATCCTCTCCCTACACTAGTATGAGATGATGTGACATGCAGAACTACGTGACTCCAGCTTATATAGAGGCTGGGTCACATGATGCACTGGCCAATCACAGCCAAGCCATTAGTAGGCATGGCTGTGATGGCTTCTAAGGGCAAACGAGTAAAACGCTTGTTGATCGGCTGCCCTGCAGCTATTCAACAGGCACAAAAAAATACCCGAACCCGGACTTTTTCTCAAATGTCCGGATTCGGGTTTGGGACAGGGACACCCTAAAGTCCGGTACGAACCCGAACTTTACAGTTCGGGTTCGCTCAACTCTACTTGTTACTGACCTTTGGCTTGTTTTACTGACTATGCTTCTGTTTGATCCTTGAGCTTATCTGCTTCTGGAGTCCAGCTTTCTCAACTCCTGGTGGGACGATCCTGAGGACCGCAACCTGGTACTAACACACAGCCAAATCCATCTCCAACACCGGGAGCTCTGGTGAATACCAGTTAGTACTTATACTCTGCCCCTCAGTTGAGCCTGCATCATTCGCCAGGGTGACAGCCTGTGTACCTATCCTGTTGGTCCCACTACTGCTATATCAACTGGTCTTTGAACCTGACCCCTGATCATGACAGATGGTGGTGCGCATACACCACTATTTGCTGTGTGATGTCTGTGTGCCCTTCTTGCTACCCACAGAATGCTGTTTAATAGAAGACCAGGAGAAGACCAGGAGAAGATTAGAGGTCATGCATGCAGAGAGTGGAAGTGAAAGGAAATAGTTTTGTTTAATTAAAATTAGATTTGAGCTTTAAGCTGGGCTTAACTAAATCCAACACTCAGCAGACTTTTACAGTGCTTGTAGATAGACGTGAAGTCTTTTGTAAGGTATATCTTCTTGTTATGCTTTTCTGTTTGTGAGGGAGGCTGCAGGTTGTCCAGAGAGAAGAAAATGATGGAATTACATTGATAAACATGGCAGCATTTTTAGGTATTTCGATTGTGATAACGCAGAAAATGCCTGGATGAAAATTACAGCCCCTTTAGTAATGTTTTTTTTTTGTTCAGCCCCAGTTTGTTGAATTTTTCTTAAGACAAGTTAGGGATACGATATATGAAAAAAGAGGGAAGGGGTATAAAAGGTAGAAAACAAACATACCATGTGCCAAGATCAACACAATTGGCATGATATATCTGTTGCTAACAGAACCCACTAGGATTTGTTGAATTATAATGATGTCTTTATCCCTCTGGGTGCATAATAACTGTCAAATAGTTGTATATACTGAAGTGACAGGGAAGGATTATAAGGTGTATGAATAAAGACACCAATATTTATTTATTTATTTATGCCCATATTCCAGTATTAATCCCATGTGCACTACTTGGATAAGATTGAGGTCTTGGGGAGAGAGCATGAAAGGGGATGAATGGGAACAAGGAAATTATGGTTTTAGTAGAAAGAGGGTATTGTAGGGTGAAGTGAAGAGATGTGCAGAGGTAGTGGGGAAGGATGGAGTGAGGAAACGTCCTGCTATCACCATGGACAGTTCAGGGGATGTAGGCTTAGGGGGATGATAGTTTGTCAAGGGCTTCCTGTGAGTTCATTAGTACAGTCCAAATGATCCATTCTCGGCGTTTGTGATGAGTGCTAGTGGTGGGGGATCACAGTACATCCAGCAGATAAGAAACATTGAAGGATATCTCATTTGGCATGTTTAATGGAACCTGGAAATATTGAGAGTAACAAAATCTATTGGAGATAGGGGACAGTGGAACTCTTAGTTTTGGTGTAGAGTTCCAGGACTGTGTCTCTTTAGTAATTTTTAATGCAGAATTTTCATGTTAGCCTGGAGTGAACTCTTGAAGTCTGAGTTTCGTTCATATGTTGTGTAGCCATTTATTTTTGACACATAGAATGTTAAATTTTACCATAGTAAATCAGTTCTAAAGTACAAGATAAATCTCTTTGTTTCACAAAGAGTCATTATGTATAAATGCCTGTATTTAAAGCATTCAATCATGTGTCTAGCCCAAAATGAGCAATCTACCTTTATCTGTTCATGATGCACATTACCTGTGCATTTGATAAATAACCACCAAGACATAACAAGCCAATTCTTAACAAATTGCCATGTAACAGAAGCCATGATTATCCAAGGATTGTCTTATGTGTGGCATACAAATCAGCTTAAGGCCTTGCTTTACACAACTTTGCTATGCATGTTAAGTGTTTATTGTGAAATATGTTCAAAATGAGCAACAAGATCAAAAATCTGCTCTGTTGTTGTTTTGTCTGCTTCTTAATCCCATCTGATATATGTTAACACTGGCTTTTTATGATGTGTTCTGTTTACTGTTTTATTTTAATTACAAAGAAAAAGAGAGATATTTCTATGCACCAGGCCCGTATAGTAGGCATATGAACTGGTAGTCCATGGGCTGAAGGGCCCTGCATATACAGGCTATCACCATACTAATACTACACTGTATGGCAGTGGTCCTGAAACTATGGCCTGCGGGCCAATTGTAGCCCACCACTTGGCAAAAATCAGCCCCCCTTCAGAAACCACAGACACCAACAATGGAGCACTAAACATACTTGGGTCTTCCAGGTGTGGTTGAGCATGTGACTCACTCACCTTCCTCTCATGCCACAGAGGTGTTGCTGTACTTAATGATTGCCCCAAACTTATCACATGAGGGTGGGAAGAGAGTCACAAATCCTGTGTAAGCTCCAGCTAGAATGACTTGGCGCTTAGGCATGACTTTCCTTACCTGTGAGTGGAGAGATTTTGAGCACAAATGAAATGTGAATATGTGCTGCAGGTTGGACATTAACGACTTTAGCCCCAGAAGGAATTCCCACTTTAGGACCAGAGCACTTTTTGCGATTCTGCACTGCGTCACTTTAACTGACAATTGTGCGGTCGTGCGATGTTGTAACCAAACAAAATTGATGTTCTTTTTCCCACAAATAGAGCTTTCTTTTGGTGGTATTTGATCACCTCTGCGTCATTTCTGATCACCGCTAAAGCAATAATTTTGCAATAAAAAACTATATTTCTTACTCTTTGCTAAAATACATATATAAAAAAAAATATATATATATATATATATAAAAACAAATGTATTCATCAGTTTTGGTGATATATATTCTTCCTCATATTTTTTGTAAAAAAAAATTGCAATTGGCGTATATTGATTGGCTTGCGCAAAATTTCTCTCGTTTACGAACAATGAGAATTAATTTATGGGTTTTTATTTACTTTTTCTTTTTCTGTTTCATTTGTTTTTATTGGAAAAGATATCTTGTTGACATTCGTATGATAGCTATGCAATACAATATTGTTGTCATAAATAATTGAAATTTAAACAATGGTAAATACTGCTTCATTCTAAATTAACCATCTCTAGTCGCTCTTGTGCTTCAGAGGTCGGCATCGACCATCACCGTGTAATTGTATAAAAGAAAAGAATAAACATAATCAAACATCATCTTTGTCCTCTAATGGTAAATGGTGTCTCCCCCCCCCCCCCCTGGGAAGGAAGGGGGGGATAGGTCAGATCACACGACCGACACGTGGGCCATCCCGTCCCCTACATTGTGCTGGAGCCACTGTCCAGAGCCCAGTACCCCCCCGGGGGAATGGTCTGAAGAGAAGAGCCTCCCTGCAATGGAGAGGAAGAGGTGGGAGACTAAGGAGAAGAAAAAAGTGGAGAGGAAAAGAGCAGAGACAAGAAAGTGTGGAAAAAAGATTAGTAACAGGAAAGGAATTAATAAGTGCACTCCTTGAAGTGTATACATTCACCCTCTACATTCTCACAAGGGGTCTGACAAATATTTAATCCAGGATTCCCTAGTCTTATCAAACAGGTCTTGTTTGTTCAAGAGGATCATTGAGTCGCTCATTGACCATGATCCATGATAACTGTCATATAAGACATTTTGCCTGACCTGGAGGTCAATATTCAGTAAATTTTAGAACTGTGACCAGTATGTTTGTCAAAAGATCTACACAAATACGCCATAGGGGTGAAAGTGGTTAAATCAGCCCTTTGCTGTAAGGTCTGCAAAAAATGGACTATTTGTACATAGTGGTATATTTCGGAATTTGGAAGTTGATATTTCTCTTGAAGGGTTCCCTTAGATATTATCCCCCTGTGATCACAGAGATCAGCTATCCTAAGCAAACCCTTATTAGACCACCAAGCTAAGGCTCGAGAATTAAGGCCTGGGGTGAAGTTTGGATTGCTTGCCAAGGGTGCCATGGAAGTGTGTGGGGAACTAAGTTTGTGCGGCTTCATTATTTATTTTTTACTAGTAATGGCAGTGATCTGTAATTTTTAGCAGTACTGCGACATTGCAGCGGACATGTTGGACAATTGTCACACTTTTTTGGGACCATTGGCATTTATACAGCAATCAGTGCTATGAATATGCACTGATTACTGTGTAAATGTCACTGGCAGGGAAGGGCTTAACACTAGGGGGCGCTCTAGGGGTTAACTATGTTCCCTGGTATGTGTTACTAACTGTGTGGGGGCTGGGCTGAGTGGGGGAGGAGTGGGGGAGGAGAATGATCGCGGCTCCCATATACAGGGAGCCTACGATCACATTCCTTCCCCCCTGTCAGAACGGAGATCCGTTGTTTGCACACACGGACCTCCGTTATGTCACTGCAGGAAAGCGATCGCAGGTAGCCGGCGGCCATCAAGTCCACCCTACCCGCTCCCTGGCTCCCCCGTAATACAGTGAGCATGCGAGCGCACCTCCAGCGGTGCATGCGCGCTCACGATTTGTGATCTCGCAGCCGCCATCAGGTGACGGTGGTTTGCGATATCGAGCCAAGTTGCCGCTGACAATCCACAATGGGCGATCAGCAACTGATTAACAAAGCACAGATTGCATTAAAGGATAGATGTAAGGGTTTTTTAATAAATTTTATACATTTTCTTTCTTTTACTATTACAGTTGGGAAATAATAATAATATATATATATATATATATATATATATATATACAGTATCTCACAAAAGTGAGTACACCCCTCACATTTTTGTAAATATTGTATTACAATCTTTTCATGTGACAACATGTTTTATCCTGTATATATATGTTGTGAGATACTATATATATATATACATATATATATATATATATATACATATATATATATATATATATATATGTACTATACTATATTACCAAAAGTATTGGGACACCTGCCTTTATACGCACATGAGCTTTAATGGCATCCCAGTCTTAGTCCGTAGGGTTCAATATTCAGTTGACCCACCCTTTGCAGCTATAACAGCTTCAGCTCTTCTGGGAAGGCTGTTCACAAGGTTTAGGAGTGTGTCTATGGAAATGTTTGACCATTCTTTCAGAAGCCTATTTGTGAGGTTTGGCACTGATGTTGGATGAAAAGGCCTGGCTCACAGTCTCCACTCTAATTCATCCCAAAGGTGTTCTATTAGTTGAGGTCAGGACAAGCCAGGCCAGTCAAGTTCCTCCACTCAGAACTCACTCATCTATGTCTTTATGAACCTTGACCAAGGTGTAAGGACTTTTCACATTTAAGAGGCTCTCATTTTGCTTCTTTAATGAAAAAAGTCTGTTATTGCCTTATTTCTTACCAGATAGCTTAGTCTGAAGCTTTATTAAGAAAAACTGTGCCACAAAACAGATAGCTATGTTGAGTTGTCCCTTAAGCTTACCCGAAGTGCTCTGGGGATCTTTTGTCATTACATGTATTTCTCAGACCTTGCCATCTTTAATCTCTGCAGCTTATCACTTCTTAGATTTGATGGCTGCATTAATTTTATTTTTTAGGCTTTTTTTCATCTATTTTCATTGGTGATACAGCCAGTAAGTCTGTTGTTTTTCAAAAGAACAAGCTGTCCTGCAGATGTATCGGTTTACAGGGATGAGACCAACCATTTAACACTAGCGAAACTATATGGGGTGATATGATGCTGCTTAAAGTGACCACCTCACTGAAAATAACCATCTTGATCCCCTTCAGTCTGGATTTTGTCCACAGCACTCCGCAGAAACTGCCCTCCTAAAACTCACAAACGACTTACTAACAGCAAAAACCAATGGTCATTATTCTGTGCTCTTACTCTTGGACCTCTCCGCTGCCTTTGATACAGTTGATCACCCCCTCCTCAAAAAACGTAATTTGCTTGGTCTCCATGGCTGTGGTTCGAATCTTACCTATCTCACCGCACCTTCAGTGTAACTTACAACTCCACTTCCTCCTCTCCAACTCCTCTTACCGTTGGGATCCCCCAAGGTTCTGTCCTTGGACCCCTACTATTCTAGATCTACACATCATCCCTTGGTCAGCTGATAACCTGCCATGGCTTCCGCTATCATTTATATGCCAATGACACCCACATCTATCTCTCTACCCCTCAGCCCACCCCATCAGTCTCCTCAGAGATCTCTGCCTTACTAACAGACATATCAGCCTGGATGTCACAGCACTTCCTCAAACTGAAACTAAAAACTGAATCTAAAACTGAGCTCATGATATTTTCTCCCCCCACGTGCCCCTTCCCCTGACTTCTCTGTTAAGATCAATGGCACAACTATTAGTGTGTCCCCACATGCCAGGGTGCTAGGGGTAACCCTAGACTCTGAACTTCTGAACTGTCCTTTCAGGACCACGTTCATTTCCTGTCCAAATCATGCCGCCTTAACCTCTGCAACATCTCTAGAATATGCCCCTTTCTAACCAATGACAAGCTTCTAATTCACTCTCTGGTTATCTCTCGCCTGGACTACTGCAACTCTCTCCTCATTGGATTACCTTTGCATACATTATCCCCCCTTCAGTCCATAATGAATGCTGCTGCAAGACTTATCTACCTTACCAACCGCTCAGTGTCCTATTCCCCTCACTGACAATCTCTTCACTGGCTTCCACTCACCCAATGAATAAAATTCAAAGTACTAGCAATAATTTACAAATCTATGCACAACTCTGCCTCCAGCTACATCTCTAACCTTGTCTTAAAATACCAACCAAGCCGCCCTCTTCGGTCCTCCCAAGACCTCCTGCTATCTACCTCCCTTGTCACCTCCTCCCATGCTCGCCTCCAGCGTTTCTCCAGAGCTTCCATCCTTTGGAACACCCTAACCCAATCTGTCCAGCTGTCTCCTAATCTATCCATCTTTAGACAATCCCTGAAAACCTTTCTCTTTAAAGAAGCCTATCCTGCTTCTATGTAATACACTGTCTTACTTTCTACATCAGCTCACCCCCCACAGCTATTACCTTTTGTATCAATTGACCCTCCCTCTTAGATTGTAAGCTCTAACGAGCAGGGCCCTCTGATTCCTCTTTTACCAAATTGTGATGTAACCGTACTGTCTGCCTTTATTTTGTAAATCGCTGCGCAAACTGTTGGTGCTATATAAATCCTGTATAATAATAATTATAATGTGCTCAAAAAGCAAAATTTGATAAAAAGTGTTAGTGCAATTAATAAATACACAATTACCAAAAATGTAAAAGATGCACTTAGTATAAATAAATAAACCTGTGTATGTGGACACAAAAGTGCTTTCTGTGCAAAGTCCAACCAGACTAATAAGTAAATAAATAAATTGAATCAAGTCCACAAAGCAATATTCAATTGTGCATGTGGACATAAAAGTGCTTTCTGTGCAAACAAAGTCCAACAAAGTCCAACCAGACTAATAAATAAATAAATAAATGGAATCAAGTCCACAAAACAATATTGAATTGATGGACCAAATTCCTTGCTGTAATATCATTCAAAGACCACTCGGCGGCAGTCTGAGTACAGTCCCGTGTAGTACTCACCGCAGATCTCTTTTTCTTATGGAAGGTATCTGTTGGATCTCTTACCATACGTTGCCTTCAATTCATCCTCATGGAAAGGGGCGACAAGAAGAGATTTCTATATTGTGATAACTATTTTGGCAAATACTTATGCACACAGATCAACTTACTCATATGTTTAAGGAAGTCAAATGTGTGGTTCAGTGTCTCCGTTACTGCAGCTTGTGTTCCACGAGCACAGAACCGGAAACCGGAACTACGTAATAGATGCTAACAGCTCCGCCTTACGCGTTTCATCATAGGGACGTCATCTGAGGTGGCCGCCATATGAGACCAGTGCTTTTAAATCTGCTAGTACATCTAGCAACCCCCTCCCCCCAGACTGACAATGCTGCTATTCAAATGTGCCCCCCATGCTCCTTTATCCAGAGTGGGAGCACTCTAATATAGGAGGTGTATTACTGGTCAGATCAAGTGACAACAGAGGGAAAAAAACATAAAAAAAGAAAAATGATGCAGACACCACATCTAAGGGTTGGTAACCTGTAATATATTACATTTTTGGTTTTGAAAAAAAATGTAAAATGTTGGTTAAATGTTGGTAAATTACAGCTCCTAGCCAGCATGTTCTTCTTTGTAAAAAAAAAGCATGGAAAATACCTACCTTTGCCATTTTCAATGCAAGAAAAGCCAGCTGTGAATTGCCATTTACAGGCAATTATAGTTCACCTTTCTGAATATGTTACATGTTACACTCGTATTTTGGGGCTTTGTAATTCATTCACAGAGTACTGAGAAATAATAAATTACAAGTACCATCTTCCATTGTGGCAGACGGCTTGTAGTTCTCAATGAACTGAAAGGGCTCTGCTTAACCCTCTCACAATTCCTTGATTCTTTCTGCTCTCCAGTAACTGTGTGCCTGTTTGAGAGGTAGGGGCAGACAGCTTTACTGAGAGTCTGCAAGAGCCTGGTATTACACCCACAATCTGCTGGCCTGGAAAGGAAGGCGCTAAAAGTGCCCCTTATCGAAGTAGTTAAATACATGTATCTATATAATGAAAAGAACTCGATTTCCTTTTTAGTATTTCCTTGTTATTACAAAAATCAGCTCAGTTTTCCGATGCACAGTACTCATTTAAACAGTGTCATTGAAATAAAACACACCTGCAATATGCACTTGATGATAAATTTATTTCTACATAGCAATAAGTTGTTGGCTAAGCAGCAATATAGTTAAAGTTAATGTAATATTTGCACTTTAACCACTTCAATCCCGGAAGGATTTCCCACTTTAGGACCAGAGCAATGTTTGCGATTCGGCACTGCATCGCTTTAACTGACAATTGCGCGGTCGTGCAACATTGTACCCAAACAAAATTGACGTCCTTTTTTACCCACAAATAGAGCTTTCTTTTGGTGGTATTTGATCACCTCTGCGTCACTTGTGATCACCGCTATAAACAAAAAAATAGTAGCAATTTTGAAAAAAAAAGAAATATTTTTTACTTTTTGCTATAATACGTGTCCAAAAAAAATATAAAAAACAAATTTATTCATCAGTTTTGGCTGATAAATATTCTTCTACATATTTGTGGTAAAAAAAATCACAATCGGCGTATATTGATTGGTTTGCGCAAAAGTTGCCGTCTTTACAAACCATGAGAATTCATTTATGGCTTTTTTACAATTTTTTTTTCTACTAGTAATGGTGGCAATCTGTGATTTTTAGCGGGACTGCGATATTGCGGCAGACATGTCGGACATTTTTGACACTTTTCTGGGACTATTGACATTTATACAGTGATCAGATCTAAATAAAAACACTGAGCACTGTATAAATGTCACTGGCAGGGAATGGGTTAACCTGCAGGGGGCAATGAAGGGGTTAGATGTGTTCCCTAGGCATGTTCTAACTGTATGGGGGCTGGGCTGCCAGGGGCATAACAGAGCTAACTGATCCCGAGGACAGGGATCAGTAGATCAGTGTCATGCTGCCTGTCAGAACGGGGAACCGCAGTGTTTACATCTGTAACAGGCGATCACGGGTCGCCGGTGGACATGGAGTTCGCCCGACCCACGGGCTCACCTGCAAATCGCGCATGCACTGATCGCCGTTTATAAATGGCGATTCGCGATAACGAGCCACACTGCTGCAGTAAATGTACGCGACGTGGTCCTGAAGTGGTTAAATATCTTTTATCCCAATGGG
This sequence comes from Glandirana rugosa, assembly GCA_018402905.1. Classification (NCBI taxonomy): domain Eukaryota; kingdom Metazoa; phylum Chordata; class Amphibia; order Anura; family Ranidae; genus Glandirana; species Glandirana rugosa. Next base: position 301,270 of record BLSH010230744.1, read on the forward strand.
ATTCCAGACATTCTGTAATTATAATGGGGCAATATAGCTGTTTCCATATATTGAGAAAGATTAGTTCCAATAAACTGGTATAGATGACTATTTCATTCTTCCAAGATGTTTGACTCAGCAGCTCCCAATAGCAATATAACGTGGAATAGAACCCCGTTTTGGTTGGCTGTCAGGCATTCTTAAGTGCTTAATATTATGAACACCTGGAGCCCCTTGATAAGGTCATAATCTTGTCTGTATCACAAGCAAATATGTAAATCAGAAATAAAATGCTATGGCTGAGATCATTTATCTAACAAATTACACCTGCAGTAATTTAACAAGTAAATCCCTCTATTGCCATATAATATCAACAAGTATCACATCTACGAATCTGGGTTGACATCAACTTAAACATACTAATTTTATTGTTGAAAGAGAGGTCAACATGGAAGACAACAAAATAAATCAGCTTTGCTGTAACATACACACGCTTCCATACTAGCAATTATTATTTATTATTAGCAAGACTTCAGTGTTCTATATCATCCAATCAAATACAGTTAAATCAGAGGTAGATGCATTATAATTAACTATAATGGTTTACTGAACTTGAACATTGCATTTAAAGCTGAACTCCAGGCACCAAAACTCTCGTTTAAATATATGACAGCAGGTGAGTTATGGTTGTTAAAGGCCAGCCGGTCCTTAACAAATAGCTATTGTGATTTTGTTTTATATCTTCGGGGTTCATTTTTTTTTTTTATTCTTTAATGTTATTCCAAATCCAATTAAAAAACATACAAAACGAATGCTGAAGATACGCAACTAATTTTGAAATCCATTTTGTACCCTCTGCATTCTTTTGATATGTTTGATATTTTTGCAATGGCATTAAATTGAGTCTGGTATGGATTTTGAGGGAACCCCCACACCATTCTTTTTTAAAATTTTAGCATGGGGGTCCTTATCTGAGCATGCAGCCCGGCAGGTCAGGCGGGGGGGGGGAGCGAGTGCCTCCCCACTCCTGAACCATATTAGGCCCCATGACCTACCTCAACATGGGGGGTACTTTGGGGTGGTGGGTCTCTCCCCCAAAGCACCTTGTCCCTATGCTGATAGGGACAAGGGCTTCCTCCCCACAACCCTCGGTGGTGGTTGTGGGGGTCTGCAGGTTGTAGCTTATTGGAATCTGAAAGCCTCCTTTAACAAGGGGGCTCCCATATGCCACCCCTCAAATGAATTCATATGGAGCACACTGTACCCCTACCAAAAAGTGTCAAATATAAATAAAAGCAAAGAGACAGTTTTTGACAAGTTCTGTATTTTAAAAAATCAAAGAGGTTAATGCACAGGGGCTCATTCACTCAATTCTATGTAACATCATTGTTGCAATTTGGTGGATTATTCTTGCCACTGCTGTATATATGCGTACATGTTTTTATTGATGCATATCTTTACATGCTTTTTAAAATTTGCCTATAAATAAAACTATATTGATTTTATACGGCATTATCAAGTGTCCTAATTTGCCTCTAAAGTCCGACCAAACCGTTCTTTTTGGATCTACATCATTAAAAAAAAACAAACAAAAAACAAACATTTTCCCAAAGAAAATCTTGGGTCAATCAGATGAAAGCCACAGGTCCACACTCGTCGCTTGCCTCCCGGTATGGCATCTCCAGTTCCCAAAGAGGAAAACAAACAAAAAGGTGTGGTCACAGGTGACAGCGATGGCTCCACGCCTTAATTTATTTGGCTTCGCTAGGCACCCGCCAACTGACAGATTCGATACCCAGTGCCAACAGTAAATAAACAAAGCAGCGAGGGTCACCTGTCATCAGGTGACCATTCCCCTTTGTTTATTTACTGTTGGTGGGAGGCAGATATGTCATACACCAGGAGGCAAGCAACGTGGTGCGGACCTGTTTTTTTCCTTTTGGGTAGGTGATGATCATCATGATTGATGCTGAATTTACTTTGGGGAACATTTTTTTATTTATTTTTGATACTATTTGGTGAATCACTAGGAATATAGTGTACCCCATATTCATTCACATGGGGGGCGGGATCTGGGGGTTCCCTTTTTAAAGGGACAGGGGGGACTTGGGGTCAGGGGAGCCCCCTGCCTCAATGCACCCCCCCATATTGAGGGCATGTGGCCTGGTATGGTTTGTATGGGGAGCTCACTCATCTCCCCTTTCCTGACATACCAGGCTGCATGCTTGGATAATTGTCTGGTGTGGATTCTGGGGGGACCATACACCGCTTATTGAAAACATATTGGCATGGGGTTTTCCTTAAAATCCATACCAGACCTGGGGGGTCTGCTGTGAGTTGGGGAGGGACCCCCACACTTTTTTTTTGTTTTTATTTTAACGTCAGAATTTTTTTTACATTCTGCTGTCAACGGGAATCCTGCTGACAGCAAATCAGTCATGGTTGTTAAGAATGCAGTGGACCAGCTATTAGCTAATTAATTTGAATCATTCATTTAATTTGGATGCTTCAAACACCCCAATTAAATGAACAAATGTAGTTTATTTTGTTAATGTTTCATTTGGATTTGTTAAAATTCACTACTGTTGTATTCGGAAATTCGGATACATGTGTTTTTCCAAATAAAGGAAATCATGTCCGAATTTCAATTCGAAATGAAACATACCACACATGTCTATACAGCCTTAGATACCCCACAATATTTAGAGGAAACATCTACCAGATTACTTGCTTGTCACTTGCTTTAGTTAGTGCATGCTTTTAAGACAACACCAGTTGGCAACTATTTCTTTGATCCTATGTCAAGTCACCTGATGGCAGGTGACAGGTGTGCAACGCTGGGTTCGGGGCACACCACTAAGGTTGTGAATGCTTAGCTGACTGCTGCGACTAGAGCTCATGATGGAGCAGGGAAGTGGGACTGCTGGAACTCTGACACAGATTGCACAGGGAGCTAGAGCATAGGTTTCCCCAGGGCACATAGTCTATGAGCCAGCAGGTGTTCACCAGAGCCTCTGGTGGTGAGGATGGACTTGGTTGCAACTGGATCCAGGTCGCAGCCCCCGGGGTCACCCAACTATCACTCACGGCTGGTTACAAGTGAATGAAGAGGAAGCAGCAGTGCAGTATAGCAAGAGAGGGTCAATGGAAAAGCCAAGGATCAGGGCTATGAGCAGACAGAAACAAACAGGAGGCATGCCAAGGTCGGAGTCACAGGCAGAACAGGGAAGGTAAGGAACAAGCCAAGATTGGGGTCACTAGCAGACAAGGAAGGTCAAGAAAGTCAAGATCGCTACACAGGAACAAACGAAGAGCACACGGCAGAAGCACGCATACAAAGCCAAACACACAATAATGAGCGGCATTGCAGGCTTGCACTGCCAGGTGTTAAATAATGTTCCTAATTAGAGCCTGAGATGGGGCCCAGCTGAAGAAGGTTTACTAATGCACACAGGTGAGGGAGGCATGGCCTCTAACTGGACACATGCAGAAAGGTAAGCAAACAGACAGGACATGAAACGTTATTGCAGGTTAATAACATCCTACACTTAAATGTTATTGTTTTTCTTGTTTAGATACCCCTGTTCCTTAATTCCCAGGCTCCTCTTGACAATCTAATTTTAGTTATTCAATTTATATTCCTGTGTCTTAAACATTCTCTTAAAAACCTTGCACATGGAACAAGTTCTACCTAATGGTCTGCTTCTTGATTTCGACCCATCTAGTCTTTTTTTCCCATTTACTTGGGATAGTTATTCCTCATCAGGACAGCCATCAGAAATGTTGGGGCCCCTTACACAGCTTTAGACAGGGGCCCCTCCAGCCTGACCACCGACATTCCCCAGAGTCCAGAGTTTAAGGCATAGTTCATCTTTACCCTAAAAATGCCTATGCAGATAAGGGACTGCTGTAAATAAAAACAAGTTGTGCAGCTCTAACTAAAGTTAAATAATGCCCTTGTTATAAATGTAGACCATTTACATACCTCATGGTATGGTATGGTTTGGCTCTGAAGAAGAAGGTGCTGTCTTCGAAACATGCCAGCCAGTTTGCGCCTCGGTAGGGGCCCCCTGAACTCTTTGGTGCACTGTGTCTAGGACTAGTAGCTCGATGAGCATTTAATATTCACACATTTGTGAGCATGTTCTATAACAACTTCTTAGTAAATGAATACTGTGGGATAATGCACTAGGCTGGTGCGCTTTTTTGTGTTTGTTTCTTGTACATACTGTACCTCATGAAGCCTAACTGGAACACACTCAGGATATTGCTAAGAGACGCCTAGCTGTTACTGCTCACCTTCACCATCACAGGAGGGCATTCTTTCTCTGATTCAAACCCCCTCATGTGCACTTTCTCTCTGCTTATACAGTAGCTCTGAGCTCAGCGTCTGAAAGCCCACTCCTGTGGCAACGAAGGAGAACAGTAACAACTAGGTGTCTCTTATAATTATCCTTGGCCATGTCCTAGAAGTTTTCCAATCAGGCTACATGAGGTACATAAAGTACCTACATCTATAGCAGGGGCACTATTCACAATTATTCAACTTTGGTCAAAGCTTGCAACAGACAATAAAATTTGTTCACATTTAGTTGGTAAAATTTTAAGTAGAATTTAGTACCCCAGTCCACATTTTCTTACTTGTCTCCAGAGTCCAGATATGATGTAAGTGGGAGAAGAAGCTGCTCCAACCAGCTCAGGATCATTATGTACACTTTGTATTTCAGAATATTTTTTGAGGAATTTCCTAATAAAATATTCTGAAATAGAAAAAATAATAATGTTTGTTCTATCAAAAAACCCTCAGAATCAATGATCATTTTGTCTGTAAGTACAAGCCCATCACACCTTCCTACCACCAGGCCAGCCATGGAACCAAAACATTTGGAGTTAAAGCAGAACTTTGGGTAAAATTATTTCATCCCATGCAGTGGGGATGTGCCTGCACACATCCCCCCCCCCCCCCAGAGTTCTACCTTAAAGGGAACCCATTTACTGGTGCAATCTTCATAATCTATTATACCCATGATAGTGTGCAGCAGCTACAGCATTAGCCATTGTGTTGGATGTACACAAAGAAATCTTATAAAGATTGCATCAGTAAATGGGTTCCCTTTAACTCCAAACTTTGTTTCCATGGCTGGCCTTGTGATAGGAAGGTGTGATGGGATGGGCATGGGCCTGTGATCACAGACAAAATGATCATTGATAATCCTAATCGTATAACTGGCCTCTTCACCCCAAATGGGGACTAGGGAATCTTACTATTTTGTACTTCACACTGCATGATGCCATGGATGGTCACCTCACTGACTCTGGAGCCAGAGCCGAGGACCGGCACTGGGTGTAAGCTGCTGCCAGCTTGTAATCTGTGTCAAAGAGAGATAGGGACTCACAGTTTCACAACACTCTGGCAGACCGCTGTCAACAGGCATAAAGAATACAGCTGTGAGGAAGATCTACAAGCCGGCTCCTCCTGTGTGTCTTTGCAGGCCTTCTGTGTCTCTGATAATTGGCCCTGTGTCCCCCATCTCTGCAGCTCTGTAACTCGAGTCTGACTCCAGACTGTGTCTGGCTGCCTGTTTAAAGCACCCAGCGACCAAATACAGCCAAGTGCAGACCGCTGGTTGTGGGGGCTCCAAGCACCTCTCAAGAGCCTTCCATGGGTCCCTGAAGGTCAGTCCACCCCTGGATGCCTGGGCCCCTCAGAATGCTAGGGCCCCATACATGTGTATGGGCTGTCACCCCCCGATTGAGGCCCTGTTCCTCATTGACTGAATCTGAATCTTTCTTTTTGGAGTCATAACTTTGTTAACATTATAAGAAATAATAATGTAGAATATTGATCCAGAAGCTCTAATCACCTTTGAGGAACTACTTTTTCCCTATCAGAGCAAAATGAACCAGGCATTTATTTTTCTCGTGTCACTGCACCAAAGATCTTATTGATGGAGCTTTAAAATGATTCTGGGAGAAAACTGCCTCTGATGAGGCAAATAAAGGGGGAGAGTAGAAATATTTACCTTGTACTTCTTGAAGCTTTCCTAAGCAAAAATATGCAAAAAAAAAACAGCACGGTAAACCGTTTTGTAAATGAACAGCCAATTAAATAGAGTAATTGTCAAATATTTTGAACAATGCTATCTACAGCAAATGTGTCATGGTGTCTAGGTGTTAATAGGCATGCTGCATTCACACATTGTGTAATTATTTCGATGAGTTTTTAGAAAACATTTCAAGTATTGTAACAATTAGTCTTTAAATGAAGATTTGGTTGACAATAAGATAAAGTGTGTTGCTGTTGCCTGTCCGAAGAGGCTATTTTTAGAGTAACTTTAGTAGTAGGAATAATAATTAAATAATAATACCAATTATTACTATTTGTATTATTATTATATATTCAAACTACCAAAAACCAACTATTTTAGTTATGTGCAAATATTCTTTTGTTTTGGGAGCTCTTTTCAAATTTTGTGCTGTGGCATAGATTATCATACCCTTTACTGTAGCATTCTGGAGATTCAGGCAACTGGTGACCCTGGTCACTGTATTTTTAAGAGCAGGGGGTTGACGCCCCCCTGCGCATTGCTCCAATTAACAGCGTTGCTCAGGGAGCATGAGTTTTGTTAATAGGAGCAGTATGAAGGCAGAGTGTCAGACCACTGCAAGCCAGGGCCACTCTGTTGGGTGTGAGAGCAGGGATCCAACTCTCCAGCACAAAGTATTTGATCAGACTCTGCAACTGAAGGTATTTTAACCCTTGGCACAGCATAATGTATGTAAAAAACGCAAAAAACACAAAAAATTAATCACTGTACATTCAGCCATTAAAGTAATAAATAGAGCAGGTTCACTCAGGCTTTAAATAGCTTACCTTTCTGTGCAGTTATTCCATGATTTTATCAATATACCCCACAGCAATTTAACAATGCAACTACTTATTGCAATATATAGAAAAGCAGTTGCTTTAGATGTAAACTCAGCTGATAAAATCTCCCACAAGTTAATTTTATCTCAAAAGTAATTTGAATATCTGCAGCTTCCAATAAAATAATACCTTGTGATGCTGTCATAAGTCTTCGTTCTGTCACTTACTGTTAATGGAAGACAATGCTCTGTCCCTGTCTCCAAAAGGAGTTCTCGCATTGTCACATTGGGGTTGATTTACTAAAACTGGAGAGCGCAAAATTTGGTGCAGCTCTGCATAGAAACCAATGAGCTTTTATTTTTTATTTTTTGCCAAAGCTTAAAGCGGTAGTAAACCCATCCATTTAACAGTTTAAAAACCAGTTCCATTTCCGGCAGGTGCCTGAAATGTAACACTCCCATTGGTTGTGCTCTAAACCAAACTGTCAAACTATCCAATGGCTGGTGTCATAGCTGATCACATGTGCAGCATCATGGCAGTTGTAGATTAAACAGAGGTCAAGATGGCAGCTTCCTCGGCTGAAAATGATAGGAGGGTTTACTACCAATTTAATTGAACAAGCTGAAACTAGAAGTTGATTGGCTACCATGCACAGCTGCACCAGATTTTGTACTCTCCGGTTTTAGCAAATCATCCCCACTGCCACACCATTTAAGTTGGGTTGCATTGGGCCCAATATATATTCAAAAGCATGTGCCTTTTGAGTTATATGTTAACATTATTATCGTTTTTACTACTTATTAACCACTTCTCTTTAGGTGGACGTACATTGACGTCCTGCCTTTGAGAAGTGATATCTGAATTGTGCCTGCAGCTACAGGAATCCTTCAGATATTGTTTTTTTCTGCAGACGATTCTGCACATGATAAAAGTGGTCTTAGCGCCGATGATACACTGTCCGACGGCATGGCGCCAAACCAACCCCATATGCTTGTAGGTGAAAGCAAACAAACCAGGCGAGCGTACCGCTGCCGCCTGGTGTCACCACCCACCCGCCCAAGGATCGGGCGGGCAAGAGGTACATCAGCATTGTGTGTCGCAGCTCCCGGGGGGTGAGAGAACCCGGGAGGGAGGACACATATCCCAGAGCACAAATCACCCATTTGCAGAGCCCAAAAAAAGGAAAAGAGTAGAATTAAATAAATGGCCATATTTTTGGGCTTTGCAAATGGGCGATTTGTGCTCTGGGATATGTGTCCTCCCTCCTGGGTTCTCTCACCCCCGGGAGCTGCGACGCGCAATGCTGATGTACCTCTCGCCCGCCCGATCCTTGGGCGTGTGGGTGGTGCCCCGCGCGCTGCATGTCAACGTCACACCCCACACACCAGGCGGGGGCGGTATGCTTGCCTGGTTTGTTTGCTTTCACCTACAAGCGCATGGAGTTGGTTTGGCACCATGCCATCGAACGGTGTATCGTGCCGATGCTGGCTCCACTCTCTCCCGCAGCTTGCGTGCGTGACATTGATGGCGTTGGCTCTGGCGGCGCCTACGTATGGACGCTATCCCCTGTTGGCTCACAATTGGCTATTCATCACACCTACACCGGACTTCACATTGCAATATTCATTTGATGACAGGTAACACCAACACTGATTTGAATTTCACCTTCTCTCCCTTTTCTTCTATCCGGATATTGGTCTCAGCTAGTCCTCATGCACTCTTCCTACTTTGCCCTACCTATGGCAGTTTCTTTCTATATTCTCTCTTCACTAATTCTAGTTTCATCTTTATGCCTATCTCTAACTCACCAGCACTAATAGATTCCAAACATTTGTCATTCAATTTCTCACAGTCTCTCCCTGGTCATGAATTCACACAACCCATTCACCCACTAGAGCCATGAGTTGAGTCTTCTGGGATGCGTCCTTTTGGGGTGTTCGCTGTAGACCTCGCCATCTCAGCGACCTGGGGGGGTGTTCCCTGGTCGGGGGGGGCTGCTCATGCCCCATGATACCATATCGCCTATACAGACCTCCTGTAAGTAGTACTTGGGCCATTTCCTTTTGTTAGTTTCATATCCTATGACTTGATCAAATTAATTAAGAAATTCATATATGTTTTTGCAAAGAATCTCTTTCACATGCTTGCTCCTGATGAGTGACAATAAAGTCACGAAACACGTTGAGCTAACAGATGTCGTGTTCCTTAACCAATCATGTATCTATTCATCTATCAATGTATTGTGAAGTCTGCTCTTGTATTTTAAACCATTCCAATTTATATGAATTTTTTTGATATGTTATGACTTACCATTGATCATGCTATATTTTAAATTATCAAGTTTAATGATCATGTGTTTATATTTGTGAAGTAAATTATGGGGTTTAATACATTGCATTTTTTGCTATCAGCTTTATCCTAGATTTCATGATCTGCAGGTGCCCTTGCTTTTTGAGTTTATACATGACTTTTATTCCAATATGTTTCCCCTTTTTTTTTTATGGATTAGCTCACTTGATTATAATATAGAGACTATATATAATCAATATACTAAATATTTTGACCCATCGAGCACTTCATTCAAAGTCCCGCCTTTTCTGACTCATATTAGTAAAAACACAAACATCCAGCAAAATGGATACCTTGACCTACTGGTCTCTAAAGTCCTAATAAAGGCCGGTTAGATAGATAAAGTTCCCAGTGGCTACCTGGATAATGGGCCCATAGATTGTGAGGTTTGATTGGTTAATTGGATGGTGTAGGCACAAAGCCTATACTATAGGGCCATCGATCCATCTATTATTAATACCGTCCTGGTAGTATGCTAAGATCCAATAAAATGAAAAACGTCATAGTCTGTGTAAACATTTATTGGAGAGCAATTGTTCATGAAAACAGAGTGTTATATGTCAAAGGCAAAACAAACAGCCAGCTGTAATGGTGATAATTAGGCAGACCTGGATGGATGAATCCCTCAACCCCCTCTTGGCCAGAGAGATGGGTTGTGGGCCCTGGCTGGGGCTGTCAGGTGGATGGAACCCATGAAGAAGAACCAGGAATGGCACACCTGCAGGAGGAATACCTGAAATGCCTGTGGAAACAGTGTTGAGATGGATTGACACTGAGGGATGATCCCACTGCTCTCACCCTGAGGTGGTTGCTGACCCATGGTGTGCCACTGGTAAAAAAGCAGCAGAGATGGCTACCATCAAAAGGAGAGGCCATCTGGGGCTATCTCTAACCTGGAAGCAATTACTGTGCAGTCCACTTTGGGAGCTGCTAAGCAGACCTGCACAGGGGAGCCTCTCACCAACAGGAACAGAGTCAGGCCATGTCCATGGCAAGGATGCATTTCAGCATTTGAGATGTCCCTTGAAATGTACAGGGACACAGGGATACAAAACAGAACAAGTCAGTAATAGGGAAAAGGTCAGCAGCAGGGAGACCACAGGCAATAATGGTGCCTGGTCTTTTGTCCTCTGCCTGCCTTTTTTGGGCACAGCTTCCAGAACTTTGTTCCCCTTAAAATAGCGATGGTTAAAAAACACTTCAATCAAAGTACACCCTAATGACAAATGATGGCTTTCAGTTGGATTTTTGGGGACATGTTGTAAATGAAGCAACCTTCTTATTTATTATTTCTCTGAACACATTCATTGTTTCCACGCTAGCCCAATCATATAATGGCATAGATTAATAGCAAGTGACATTTTAACATCTATAGTGAAAGTGATGACTGTTGGAGGAGAATTATCATATGCAGAGGGACCTATTAAACTTCACTCACAAATCATGTCTTTGTTCTGAGGATGTGTGATTGGAAACGCAAAGCCTGGCTGTCAGAATTTGTTTAACTAATGACTCAAACTTGTTAAAAAATTTAACCGGGGACTTTTTGTTTGTACTTCAAAGCATTCATAATGTTTCCTTTATTAATTTGTTTGTCATTCAGGATAAAATTTTGTACATTTTCTCTCAAACTTCACTGGGCAAATGTTATGGTAAATTATGGAGAGATGCAATTTAATGCTTTCACAAGGAAAGAACAAAACAATGTAGCTCATCAACAGTAAAGTGCCTTCATTCACATCCATAAAACATGAACTATAATGTTAAGTAGGATTATTATATTTGGCAAGAGCTTATTTGGTCAACAGTTTTGTCTGTAATTAAAACCAGATGTAGACTTAGTAGGGACATATATGCAAAAGAGTTGACTTTTTTAAACTATACATTCTATGGTGTTTTGTGTTGTAATTAGAGTTGAGCGAACCTCTGGAAGTTCGGGTTCTGCTGGTCCGTCCGAACTTCGGGACAAAGTCCGGGTCCGGGTCCGGACGGAACCCGAACGATCGCACGGACAACGAACCCCATTGAAATCAATGGGGACCCGAACTTTTATGCACAAAAATGGCTGTAACAAAGTCCTGGAAAGCCCCAGAGGGCTGCAAAAGGAAGTAAAATGGGGGTAAGGGTAGGGCAAGTGCCCTACAAAAAAATGGGGACAGGGAAATAACTGTAAATATTTTTTAAAAAATAAAAACATAAAAAAAGCAAAAATGGAGGTGAATGTGGATCATCTTCAAACTGTGTCTGAAAAGTATTAATTAATGGTAGAAGCCATATAACTGTTCTAAAATCATCTTCAAACTAGGGCAAGTGCCCTACAAATAAATGGGGATAGGGCAAATA
>BLSH010230744.1:320773-331985 GCA_018402905.1 Glandirana rugosa
GTCCATATTTTAAATCCGTTTTCATAGTTGAACATTCGACGGTTCGCTGGGTTGGTTCTATTGTCTACAAAAAAATTCGAGACTTTAAAGGACAACTTAAGGCCTATATGTACCCTATTTCAATCGGAACATTTCCAGACATCTTCCTTTACAATCAAACTACGGATCCATAACGTTTCCGAATAACCTGGTCGTCATACCCTGAACGAAAAAATCCCGTCTAAAATTAGATCATAGCTGGTGTTAATCACAACTCGCTTGGGCCTGACATTGCAAGTCCAGGCATGGCTTGAAAGCCCACAGGCACCGTGCCTGGGCCTGGGCCTGTAAAGTTTTGGACCGAACCCGAACGATTTTTGAAATGTCCGGGTCCGGGTCCGTGCCACGGACACCCGAAAGTTCGGTACGGACCTGAACGTTACAGTCCGGGTTCGCTCAACACTAATTGTGGTCGATACTAGATTAAAATCTGCCCTAAAAAAGCAAGTCCCATACTGCTGGTCCAATAAGCCTTTGCAATACCTAGGCATCAAACTAACATTTCCTTCTACAGACCTTTACAAGGCTAACTTTATCCCATGTATATCCGGAATTCAACAGGAAATTTCAGAGCTTAAAAAAACATCTGTTATCTTGGTTGGGTCGCTTGGCAGCTTACAAGTTGATACTTTTGCCTAAATTTTATACCTGTTTAGGACAATCCCTATACCAATACCCGCCTCCTTTTTTACAAACATGCAAAAATGAATCTCACATTTTATATGGGCAGGCAAAAAGGCAAGATGCTCCCCACAAATACAAAGGAAACACAGATCAATAGGGGGCATGGGCCTTCCTGTTCTGACTATGTAGCATTCTTGTTAGACCAACTCAAATCTTGGTTTAGTTCCTCTCCACTAAAACATTGATGTCAACTAGAGAGAGCTTGGATGGACAATAAATCTCCATTATCCCTACTTTTGTCCTACTCCATTAAACCACAAGGGAAGAATATTGACCATCCCACAATTTCAGCATCTTATCAGGCCTGGATTTACCTAATAAAATCGGAGGATACTAACTTACCTAGAACAAAGATTTCTATCCCCTTGGAAGCTATCAAATGGCATATACCAGATATTTCTCTGGAGCATTGGCAGCACGCTGGTATTTGTGAATTACAAGACCTATAATAAATGAATGTCATTTTCAGGCATATCCCATGAATTGCGTTGGCAAGGCACCGAAATCTTCTATTTACAAATATCCTCGATATGTCGGTCTCTAGAGGGCACTTCCTGCTGGGTTCCGGAATCTATCTGGAAATTTTGGCAATCCCAAAACCCCAAACACAAAAGAATATCGCTAATTTATAAGAGCTTAAACTCTAAAATGTAATTTCATAAGCTCCCTCTGTATCATAAATGGGAAAAAGATCTAAGCAAAACCTTTTTGGACACACAATGTTGGTAGCGATTAAGTTCTCTTACCAATTTTCTTTCTGCACTAACTATTGGGAACTAGCACAAAAATTCCTTCTACGATGGCATTACACTCCATAAATAGTAGCAAAATTCTCAGAAATCAATTTAAATTTATGTTGGAGAGGCTGCAGCCAAGTAGGCACACTCACACATATGGGTTATAGGTTGAGCGGTAGAATCATATCACACTAAACTAGCACGAAGTGCTAACATGCTAACGACGTGAACATGGTTTCCTTGTTTCCGTTTGCTTACTTTAAACTGAAAAATATGATACCAGGCTTGGGATCTTCTACACCTTGCCATGTGTATTTCAATTTATGTCAGAGTATATGATAAACCATGTTATGTAAACCTTTGTTGACTGCACTATAAAACTCAATAAAAATGATTGAAATAAAAATACAAAGAATGTCACCCAATGTAAATCTAAAATTAAGCCTCGTACACACAATCCGATTTTTGGATGACAGAACGCCCGTTTTTTGTTGAATGCTTGTCTTATGTCGAAAGTGAAGAGCGCACTAACAATACAAAAATTTTCGTACGACCAAACTCAACGTCAGAAGTGACGTAATGTTTTGAATATTCTTGCATCTTTTTTTTGCTTCTGAGCATGCGTAGTCTTGGTCGTACAATTTTTTTCGTAAGAAAACCGTATTAACGGAATGAAAATCGGACGTTGTGTTGTTGTACGAAAAAAAAATGTATAGCCTGCACATCCAGCTTTTGTCTGATGAAAAATCCAAATCTGCTGTCGAAAGGAGCATACTAACGGTAGGAATTTTGGACGAAATTCACATCGTGTGTATGGGGCTTAAGTCATGCTGCTCAATGTAGATCCACATTAATCATTATGAGCAATGCCTGAAAATGTAGACCCATGGCCAAAACAACCCACGGCCAGGGCATTCCTGCCCAATTACTACTCCTGACACAAATAGAAGCTTCCTGGTGCTGCTAGAATATAAACAGAGCTTCAGGGAACTTGAGTGATGTCATTGACCAAATAGCAAATGACATTTAGGCTCAGTTCACACTGGCAGGACTTGGGATCCAACTTGTGAGAACTCAAGTCGCATGACATGTGAAATCCCAAGTTAGTCAATGAGAACTGTCTTAATTAACACTACTGAAGTAACTCTGATTTTAGAAAAGGTTCCTCAAAGTGGTACTCAAGTCACCAGGAAGTCTCCTGCAAAGTCACACCATAAGTCGCGTATCTTTCAGGTCACAGCAGTGTGAACTGAGCCTTAAAGGTGGTAGTGATAACCCATTAAATGACAAACTTCTGGCTACATTAGTCATGGTTTTTAAACAAACTGGCCAAATAGGACCATTTTGTCTGCTTGTTCACCTAACCCCCTTAATGTACAACAATCTTTGTCTCCCACTGCTGTCAATCACAGCCAGTGAGACAATGAGAAGAGATTGGGGGGGGGGGGGGGCATGCCACGGCTCTTTGTGTCTTATGGATGCATAGAGCAGTGGCTCAGTAGCGAGCATGCAGCAGTGCCCCCAGGGAGAGCAGCTTTCTCTGGGGGCACTGCTCAAGGGAGAGGAGCACTGGTGATGGACCCAAAAATAAGAGGACCGGGGCTGCTCTGTGCAAAACCATTGCACAGAGCAGGTAAGTATAACAGGTTTGTTTTTTAAAAAAGAAAGCTGTAATATCACGTTAGAAAACATTCTAGGTCCAAGGTATCAAGATTTAAAAGGCACAGTTAGGTGCCTTGTAAGAATCTTAATTCTCCCCAGCAGGAGAAAAATGACAGGCTCCTGGAGGAGCATGGCAAATGCCATTGTGCTCCAATATTTAATCTGTGTTTCAATTTGCCGAAATCTACTGTATCTATATTTGTTTTCCCTGAAGTGGAGGATGGTCCTTCTTCAGGTGTCTGTGGCAGAAACAAATGTCATTTTAAATCCAGCTACCTTTTTTTTATTTATATCGGGACTACACTGAATCTGAGCACCACAAAGCAAAAATGCTATTTAATTCATTTTTAATATTCAAAGCAAAGTTACCCATCCATTATGTCTCCAAGCTTTAATTTGCTAAAAAATCACTATGAAAAGTCTCCCTCCCTTAGCATTTCTGGCTGTGGCCATCTTAATTAAGGGCAGATAATTCAAGTATCATTTATTTCCTGGAATCCATCTGCCCTTAGCTTATGCAGGCAGGAGGGTGCAGAAAACGCCTCCCCCCTTCAGAAGACTCCTGGGATGTATGATATCATTTGCCTAGGCAAGAAACCAGGAAGTAACTGAAGAAACATAAAAAAAAAATGTAAAACAAATAAATAGTATGTACTTTCCTAGTTACTAATGCTAGCAGCATAAGGATTATAAAAAAGTTGCACACATGCTACATTCAGAGTTACTTGAAAAGCGTATAACAAAATGAACCCTTGTAAAGTTCCAACTTCCTATTCTTTTATACATGAAATAGTTTATTGATCAGAATTTTAGAAATTCTAGTACTTTTACATCCTCTCTGACCCGTAACTCTTCTAAAATGTTGATCTATTTTCTGCTCCTCAGACATATTGCGTATTCCATGGAGGAAAAAAATCTCACAAGCATTTATAGAACATGAGACATGGAACAACTTGGGAATTTTACAGAGCAAGAAAACTTTTCAAATATTTAGGGGATCGTTAAAAACTCTAACTTGCAGTTTTCTCAGTAAACGCAAATAATAAAAGTTAAAGCTTTTAAAGGGCCTTAACCTTAATTTGAAAGTGTATGTAAACCCTATATCTTTGTTTCATTATCTTTGACATTACGCCTAATTGTATATGGTTTCCTTACTTAGCTTTATGAGAACAATCTACAAAGTTTCTTACCTAGAGATTCGGCCAGCAACCGAACTTCCTGTTGCAGGTTCCAACACTAATAAGCATTAATTAGCAGCGTTGTTGTCACCCAAGAGCCAGCTGAAGGTGCTTGTACAGTAGGCTGACAACATTGCTGATAATTGCAAGTCAGAGACATAAGTGTTATCAGCCTGCACAAGGAAGTGCTGTTACTAGAAAGATATCCAGGCAAGAAACCTTTTAATAGAATAACAAAAAATAATCTGCAGCTGAAATCCAGTCAAAAACAACAAGATAACATCCAACATGTGTTGGAGAGCATGCGCCCAGCCTGCATCAACATTTCATATATGGTGGTCCTGCCCCAAACTAAAACCTCTTTGGGATATCATCTCAACACTTTTGTCTTCTATACTACCCACACTAATATCGCTCTCTCCACAAATGCTACTGTTAGGTCTCGACATTGACTCCTGGCCAATACACACAAAGACTATTTTGTCTCACACTCTCTTTGCTACCAGATCACTCTTAGCCAAAAGTTGGAAAAAGTCTGACCTTCCATCTCTTCTGGAAATTATCTCTGCCATTAACAATCAATGTGAGATGGAATTCATGTACGCCAAGGCTCACCTACAAGTCCCTAAATTCCAGAGGCAGTGGAATCTCTGGCTCACCCACTCCAAATGTACTTCGGCAATTTAAAAATATCAAAATAATATCCGGAGCAACAGTGATGAACCTGTTGAATGAAAACCTTCGGCTTTGTCTATCACGTCGGAACGAGTACGACACATGTACTGGGCAAGATTCCGTAACCTCTCCCTTACTTTATTATTAGTTCTCTCACTATCTCATTTATTGTTGATCTCGATTCTTATTGTTACTCATTATCCTAAGCTTAGGGTTGCCACATCATCCCTTTAATCCAGGACACATATTAATTACTCAGGTTCTGTGGCCGATTAAGGTGGTAATTAAACTCACTTGGTGCCTTATCTGCATTAAATTAGCCTCAGAACCTGTGTAATTCATATGTGTCCTGGATTAAAAGGATAATGTGGCAACCCTACCTAAGCTATCTAATGAGTACTGCAGTCTCTGTGTTGGTCGATTGCGCAGCCCCTCACTACTTGGCACAGCATGTTCCCTTCGGGGTGTCAATGGGGGCAGGCGTAGTTGGGAACACGATGGACTGCGGGCCTCTAGCGCATATGTTTATTGTTTGTTGAATGCTATATAGTTTTGCTATACATATGGCTCTTGAAAATCACACATGTACAACCTTTATTATACCTCAAGGTACTATGTGTTTTGTTTTTTATTTGTTTTTTTTTTGTTTTTTCTTCTGCTTTGTTTTTCTCTTTGTATATCCCTGAAAAAAATCAATAAAAGAATATTGAAAAAAAAACCCAACAAGATAAAAAAAGGATAGGCCATTAAAGAACAAAATGGCAAGTAACAAACCTGTGGATCTGATCCATCACCAATTTAAACTTTTGCTTCACATTACTATGGTGGCAAAACTGACTATTGCCAAGGCCAGGAAGACCCTTCCCTGAGTGTACCAAAAACAGAATTACCCAAGCAATGATCCATGCCAAATTTGAAGCTTTCCTGTTAGATAAGGTTCCTAAATTTGAGAAACTCTCTGGATCCCTGGATGACACATTTCTTGCCCCCTGTATTTGATGAAACCTTACTCCTTCCATGACTTCCCACACAAACCTCCTCCACCCTGATCTTAGGTCTGCCATCCTTCCCCTCACCTCCCCTAGGGGATCCCTTACCCACTCTTCCCTCCCATTCTTCTTTCCCTTTCCCCTTCTTTTGCTTTCTCCTATTCTTTCTACATACTTCTCTTTCTGTCCCCTCCCTTCTCTTCAGTTTCTTTCTTCTCTACATCTCCACATCACAGCCTTACTACTCCCACCTTGGGCCTCTAGTCAGGTCTCTTTAACACTCTCCCACGTATCTCCCTAGACTTCAGTCTCCCAGTTCTCTTAGACCTATCAATCCTCCTTCCCCCCCCTCTTATGACAGCACCAAATCACTCCCCTTATATTGGTTTTCGCATGGCTGGGGGGTGCCATATCTTATACACTCCTCCTTAACATGCCCCAACCCCTCTTTCTACCCTTTCTGTTGTCACATTGCAGTTGTTAAATTTACAATCTACTTTGGTGCATTTTCCCAGAGGGCTGTCCTCCATCACTAGCTGTTACTTATTATCTTTTGTGTGTTTTGTGCTTGCACATGGTCGTTTACACGATCCAATTTGTTATGTCACACCTACAGTGACCATTTTTACTGTACTACTACCAATACATTTGTACTGAACTTTTTTTCTCAATAAAATATTTAAAAAAAAAAAAAGAAAAAATCACAAAATTTGGCATTGCTGTAATATTCACCATCTAGCCAAAGATTTCCCTAGCAGTATTTTTTTCAGCCACTAGATGTACATTTAGGTTCTTACACAACTTGCATTTGAAAATGCTTTTAATGATCTATTACTGATTACAAAGCTGCATAAATATGTGTCTTTTATATCTGTCTGGAGGTCCACTTCAGGAAACTGTACAGTAAGGTATTTTGCAAAGCATACTGAAAAATGGACCTTGTGCTCCAGTGGCAGCTGCATGTCTGCTCAGGGAGGATTTCCTGTTAGTCACTTATAGCCCACATAAGAGGTTACAGTACTGAAGTGCTAAAGTGACAACACAGAGGAGCAACTAAGATGCAAGGATGGAGTATTGTTACTATATAACATTAAGAGAGCACCCCAACATTCCAGTCTTCACCAGGTACATGATAGTCCTTTTTTTCAAGGATGCATATGCAGCTCAGATGGTGAATTACATCTTTGAGAAGAAGATAAATTAAACATATAAGTTGCAAACATACATGCAACATATGTCAAAAATCAATTTCATGCAACATTTCATGCAGACCTTATATACTATATTGTCAAAAATATTAAGATGCATGCCCTTATACACACATGAACTTTAATGGCATCCCATTCTTAGTCTGTAGGGTTCAATGCTGAGTTGGCCAACCCTTTGCAGCTATAACAGCTTCAATCTTCTGGGCAGGCTGTCCACAAGGTTTAGGAGTGTGTCTATAGAAATGTTTGACCATTCTTTCAGAAGCGCATTTGTGAGGTTAGGCACTGATGTTGGATGAGAAGTCCTGGCTCACAGTCTCTGCTCTACTTCATCCCGAAGGTGTTCTATCAGGATGAGGTCAGGACTCTGTGCAGGTCAGTCAAGTTCCTCCAGCCCAAACTTGCTCATGCAAAAGCTGGATTTCTCCTACACCCTGCTAGACAGTGAAAAGGACTAAACCGTGCTTTTACATAATTTCCTTAAGCTCCTGCAGATGGATCAATGTGCCCTCAATTGAATAGGCTGTGCAAAGAGCTTGGCATGGCTATTCACTGATATGACTGTCTGAGTTTCAACATCTAAGTGAGTTGTAAGAGGCTGATAGCAAGTTCAATTAAGATACCTGCATGGCTTGTGCTAAATTAAAAAAAGTATATATGCATTATATATACAGTATATATATATATATATATATATATATATATATATATATATACAGTGGGTACAGAAAGTATTCAAACCCCCTTAAATTTTTCACTCTTTGTTATATTGCAGCCATTTGCTAAAATCATTTAAGTTCATTTTTTTCCCTCATTAATGTACACACAGCACCCCATATTGACAGAAAAACACAGAATTGTTGACATTTTTGCAGATTTATTAAAAAAGAGAAACTGAAACATCACATGGTCCTAAGTATTCATACCCTTTGATTTGACACTCATATATTTAACTCAGGTGCTGTCCATTTCTTCTGATCATCCTTGAGATGGTTCTACACCTTCATTTGAGTCCAGCTGTGTTTGATTATACTGATTGGACATGATTAGGAAAGCCACACACCTGTCTATATAAGACCTTACAGCTCACAGTGCATTTCAGAGCAAATGAGAATCACGAGTTCAAAGGAACTGCCTGAAGAGCTCAAAGACAGAATTGTGGCAAGGCACAGATCTGGCCAAGGTTACAAAAAAATTCCTGCTGCACTTAAGATTCGTAAGAGCACAGTGGCCTCCATAATCCTTAAATGGAAGACGTTTGGGACGACCGGAACCTTTCCTAGAGCTGGCCGTCCGGCCAAACTGAGCTATCGGGAGAGAAGAGCCTTGGTGAGAGAGGTAAAGAAGAACCCAAAGATCACTGTGGCTGAGCTCCAGAGATGCAGTCGGGAGATGGGAGAAAGTTGTAGAACGTCAACCATCACTGCAGCCCTCCACCAGTTGGGGCTTTATGGCAGAGTAGCCCGACGGAAGCCTCTCCTCAGTGCAAGACACATGAAAGCCCCCATGGAGTTTGCTAAAAACACCTGAAGGACTCCAAGATGGTGAGAAATAAGATTCACTGGTCTGAGGAGACCAAGATAGAACTTTTTGGCCTTAATTCTAAGTGGTATGTGTGGAGAAAACCAGGCACTGCTCATCACCTGTCCAATACAGTCCCAACAGTGAAGCAGGGTGGTGGCAGCATCATGCTGTGGGGGTGTTTTTCAGCTGCAGGGACAGGACGACTGGTTACAATCGAGGGAAAGATGAATGCGGCCAAGTACAGGGATAACCTGGACGAAAACCTTCTCCAGAGTGCTCAGGACCTCAGACTGGGCCGAAGGTTTACCTTCCAACAAGACAATGACACACAGCTAAAATAACGAAGGAGTGGCTTCACAACAACTCTGTCACTGTTCTTGAATGGCCCAGCCAAAGCCCTGACTTAAACACAATTGAGCATCTCTGGAGAGACCTAAAAACGGCTGTCCACCAACGTTCACCATCCAACCTGACAGGACTGGAGAGGATCTGCAAGGAGGAATGGCAGAGGATCCCCAAATCCAGGTGTGAAAAACGTGTTGCATCTTTCCCAAAAAGACTCATGGCTGTATTAGATCAAAAGGGTGCTTCTACTAAATACTGAGCAAAGGGTCTGAATACTTAGGACCATGTGATATTTCAGTTTTTCTTATTTAATACATCTGCAAAAATGTCAACAATTCTGTGTTTTTCTGTCAATATGGGGTGCTGTGTGTACATTAATGAGGAAAATAAATGAACTTCAATGATTTTAGCAAATGGCTGCAATATAACAAAGAGTGAAAAATTTAAGGGGGTCTGAATACTTTCCGTACCCACTATATATATATATATATATATATATATATACACCCACCAGCCTTTTTTTGGTACACCTATTCAATTGCTTGGTAACACAAATTGCTAATCAGCCAATCACATGGCAGCAACTCAATGTGTTTAGGCATGTGCATGTGGTGAAGACAACATGCTGAAGTTCAAACTGAGCATCAGAATAATTGAAAAAAAGAGAATGGTCTAAAAAAGAGAAAATATCCAGTGAGAAGAATTTGTGTGGACAAACATGCCTTGTTGATGTCAAAGGACAGAGGAGAATAGGCAGAATGGTTTGAGATGATAGAAAGGCAACAGTAACTCAAATAACCAATCGTTACAACCAAGGTATGCAGAACACATCTCTGAATGGACAGCACATTGAACCTTGAAGCAGATGTGCTATAACAGCAGAAGGCCACACTGGGTGCCATTCCTGTCAGATAAGAACATGAAGCAAAGGCTACGATTTGCACGGGCTTATCAAAACTGGATATCAGAAGATTGGAAAAACGTTGCCTGGTCTGATGAGTCTCGATTTCACCTACGACATTCAGATGGTAGGGTCAGAATTTGGTGTAAACTACATGAAGGCATGGATCCATCCTGTCTTGTATCAATGGTTCAGGCTGGTGGTGGTGGTTTAATGGTGTTAGGGATATTTTCTTGGCACACTTTGGGCCCCTTAGCACCAATTGAGCATTTAAACACCATGGCCTATCTGAGTATTGTTGCTGACCATGTCCATTACTTTATGACTACAATGTACCCATCTTCTGATGGCTACTTCCAGCAGGATAATGCACCATGTCACAAAGTTCAAATTATCTCACCACTGCTTTCTTGAACATGACAATGAGTTCCCTGTATTTCAAAGGCCTAGATCCCCAGATCTCAATCCAATAGAGCATCTTTGGGATATGGTGGAATGGGAGATTCTCATCATGGATGTGCAGCGACCGTGTGATGCTATCCTGTCAATATGGACCAAAATGTCTGAGGAATGTTTCCAACACCTTGTTGAACCTATGCCACAAAGAATTAAGGCAGTTCTGAAGACAAAATAGAGTCCAATACAGTACTAGCAGGGTGTATTTAATAAAGTGGCTGGTGCGTATATATACAGTATATGTGTGTGTGTGTTAATAACTAAAGAGCTCTATCAATCTGAACCATTGTATATTACATCTGTCTGAAATTCTGCTTTAAATATGCATACATGTTAAGAAATTTTAGAAAATCTAAATATTACTTCTATTGCTTATATAATAATAGTAATAATAATATTACTTATTATTCAAAACATGACATATATTTACCTGAGGATATTATACCGCAAGACTAAATAATTTGAGAAGAGTTTAATAGTTCTTATTTTCAACCTAAAATCAAAATACATACATTTTTCATTTGTGTGTGTGTGATCTGAGTACAAACCGCAGAAAGACACTAGGTGAATTCCCCTGCTGATACACTCGTGTACGTGTAGCAAATGTTCATGTTCTCAGCTTGCTTTATGAGCTCACAGCCTCATCTTGCAGAGACCCATTATCTGTTCCTAATAATGGAGATCTTCCTTATGAACCAATTTCTAATGGGAAGTAGACTGTGACCGTCCAGCCATTCTGCAAAGGACAGGATTTATAATTGGAGAGTGAGATTGGACTTTGTTTAAATAAAGGTCTTTGAAGGAAGGGGAAAAA
>BLSH010230744.1:335118-348688 GCA_018402905.1 Glandirana rugosa
CCCCCCCCCCCCCCCCCCCCCCCCCCCCCCCCCCCCCCCCCCCCCCCCCCCCCCCCCCCCCCCCCCCCCCCCCCCCCCCCCCCCCCCCCCCCCCCCGGGATGGGTGAAGACACCTCTGATAGGTTTATTGAGAAGAAATTCTCACAAGATTTCCCTCACTATAAGTATAGCCCAGTCCAATCCACGGAAGGAAGAATGACAATCAGAGATGCAGCATAGTAGACACAAATTTCCTAACGTATAACGTCAGAGGCCTGAACACATGCGGGAAGAGACATAGGTTAATGAGAGAACTGAAACAATATGAGGCAGGAGTCGTGTTCCTACACGAGACACATATATCCCACAAATCCAATATAAAATTATACTCAAAAGAGCATCCACTCTGGTATTATGGAGATTCCTGGACAAAAAAAGCTAAGGGAGTAGCAAGAGGATTCTCCAGGGCAACTCAATTTAATATTGAAGAAAGGTTGGTAGATCCCGAAGGAAGATTTTTATTCTTAAAAAGGAAGCTATTCAATTCTAAATATACACTGACAAATATATATTGCCCAAATAAGAACCCAACAATCTACCTAGAAGAAAGCATCAGAAAATTAATAGAGTTCAAAGAGGGACCCATAATCCCGGCAGGAGACTTCAATTTCTGCCTGTATCCCAGCACGGATAGTAGGTCGCATGCACGAGAGAAGACCCGGCAGATAAATAGGATAAAGAAGGTCCTGTACCAAAATTAGCTGGCTGATGTCTGGAGGGTGCAATACCCCAAGTCTTTAGACTATACATGTTATTCCCCTGTGCATGGGACATACTCTAGAATCGATTATATCCTGATAGAACACAGATATTTGGAGCTAGCTAAAACAACAAAAATTGAAACAAAAACCCTATCCAACCATGCCCCAGTTTCAATGAAATATATAGTCTCAGGGAGTAACAACAGATGAATAGCTGGCGACTAAATGAAAGCTTAATACAGGATGAGGAAGTAAAAGAAAGGATAAAAACGGAACTGTCACAATTTTTCTCAATTAATAATTCCAATGAGGTATCTGAAGCAACTATTTGGGAGGCCCTCAAGGCCTTTATAAGGGGCATATTAATTGCTATAGGCGCGCAAACGTAAAAAGAAAGAAATTGGAAAAGGGAAGAACTGATAAAACAAATATATGAGTTGGAACAAAAACATAAACATAAAATGGAAGAGGAGGTACAGTGGGCACTAATGCAAAGTAGGGATAAACTAAAAGATTTATTGGACCAAGAAACGAGATGAGTCTACAATAAGTTAGATAAGGAAAGATATCAAGGAGCCAATAAAACCGGGAGACAGTTATCAGGTATGCTAAGAAAGAAAAAATCGTGAAATTTTATTGAAAAAATAAAAGATCAAAAAGGCAAAATGATGTTTACAACCCCAAAAATAGCAGATGTCTTCCAAAAGTTTTATAGTACCCTCTGCTCTCTAACCCACTCAAGGAAGGAAGGGAAATATTTAAACCATCAAGTGAAGATCAGGGAGTACCTAAAAATAGTGGACCTGCCTAAGTTAGCAGAAGACAAATTGGAATTATTAGAAAGACCTATCTCAGTGGAAGAAATAAATACTGCAATAAAGGAAGCCTCAATAGGTAAAAGCCCCGGACTGGATAGGTTTACATATAGGTATTATAAGCTGTTCAAGGAACAACTGATAGAGAAAATGTGCTCATATATGAACGGCCTGGGAACAGAGTGGGAGATGAGAAAGGAATCACTATTGGCATCAATAACGTTAATACCTAAGGAAGGGAAGGACCTGACTCTATGTTCAAGTTTCAGGCCATTGTGTTATTAAACGCAGACCTAAAAATGTTTGCAAAAATACTCGCAAATAGGTTGAAGACCCTAATGAAGAAATGGATCCACCCTGATCAGGTGGGTTTCGTTCCAGGAAGGGAGGGAAGGGACAATGGTCTAAGAACACTTCTTCTCCTGAATAAAATGAAAACAGGGGGACTCCCCAGTCTGCTCATGTCTATTGATGCTGAAAAAGCATTCCACAGAGTAGACTGGGGATTCATGATGGGTACACTGGAGGCTATAGGGATAGGCCCTAAAATGCTAAAGTGGACTAAACCCTGATATAACCACCTGTATGCAAACATCAAGATAAACGGAACAAAATCAGCAGCATTTGAAATGTTCAATGGAACTAGGCAGGGCTGCTCCCTGTCGCCCCTATTGTTTGCCCTATCCCTCGAACCACTATTGTCAATGATCCGCAAAAATGATGACATATAAGGAATCAGGTTAGGAGAGGGGGACCACAAGTGCGCAGCATATGCGGACGATGTGTTGCTTTATATCTCAAGCCCCAGAATATCATTCCCCAACTTATTTAAAACCTTAAAAAATGATAGTGAACTTTAAAATGTCAAAATCAACTGATCTAAAAGAAAAATGTTGAACATACATGTAAGTAAAAGAGAAGAACAAAGTCTAAAACAAGTCTTCTCTTTCTCCTGGAAGTAATCAGAATTGAAATACCTAGGTATAAGGCTAACAAGATACCCAGAGAAATGATACCAGACAAATTATATACTATTGTTGAATGAAATTAAATAAATAATCCAAACTGTATCAAATAGACCTATTTCTTGCATTGGAAGGGTAAATGTCATAAAAATGACCATTCTTCCTAAAATATTATATAAATTTCAAATGCTACCAATTCCATTACCCCAAACATACTTTAGAGTTTTAAAGGGGATGATATGAAAATATATATGGCGAAACCTAGAAGTCAATTTTCAGTATTAAAGAAAAATAAACACCAGGCGGGATTGGCGGTCCTAGATTTAAAATTATATTATAATGCAGGCTTAGTCTCCCGGGTGATTGAGTGGACAAGGGGAGATCAGGAAAAAAAGTCGGGTGAAAATAGAAGAAACACTTAGCGGCACGGCATGGTACTAGGTAAAGTAGTGTGGATCCCTCCACAATTTAGAGAACTAGATATACAAACACAAGAGTTGATGAAAGAAGCACTTAGAATTTGGGATTTAACGTTCAAAAGAGCAAAAAGGAAATATAACTCACCACTAATTCCACTGAAAGACAGAAACTTTTTTCTACCTGGAAATGGAGTCTTTTCTGGTAACTGGATAAAAAAAGAAAAGGGATTTAATGGAAAAGGAACACTATAATCACTAACGAAAATTTAAAAAGGAAAAAAATGGGGGGAAATCGATGAATGGCGGTACATCCAATTGAGACACTTTTTGTCCTCTCTCCCCCTACTAATAGGAATGGGAGAAAATTTACTCCCATTAGAACGCCTCTCGGTAGATAAAGAGAAAGAGAATTGAGTCTCTAGTGTATATAAGATTTTGTTGGAAAAAAGGGGAGATGAGAGACCACCCTTCGCCGATAAATGGGAAAAAGAACTAGGTACACAAGTAAATGAGGCACAATTGAAAAAAATATATAAATAGGTTTCCTGCTCCACCATTGACAATACGACAATTGAAATTAATTATAAAGTCATGGCCAGATGGTACATGACCCCGAAATAGCACAGAGAATGCAGACAAGGAAATCAGCCAACTGCTGGCAGGGGTGTAATAGAGTAGGTAATATGGCACATCTTTGGTGGGACTGTCCAAAAATAAGACTATACTTGAAGGAGGTATTGACCTGGATAAAAGAGATCTTGGGAATGTGATACTCGAAGACCCCTGGGTCTGCTTATTTCATGGAACGGAGATCCCAATAAAAAGATATAAAAACACCTTGACACCACACCTCCTAAATGCAGCAAAAAGTTTAATCCCCTTACATTAGAAGGACACAGAGGGCCCAACCATAAAGGAATGGCTCGAAAGAGTCGAAACCAGATACAAAATGGAACAGTTAAGATGGTGGGACAATGAGAAAGGAGAATCAAGTGGGGATTTGTGGAATTGTTGGAAGCAGTTTAAAATAAAACTTCAATACCTGGAAGTAAAGGCTTTGGGAGAAATGGAAATGAGGGGGGAAGAGGTGAAATGAGAAGGAAAGAAAAGGAGATAAGGTGGAAGGTGTGGATTGGGAGGTGGGGGGATGAGAGGGGAAGGAGGGAAGGGATATGATATATATATAATGTGAAAATGTTTAAAACTGCCACCTGTTGGTGGGATATATGGGAGATGGACTTGTGTTGGTTTTATATCTAGAAAATTTAATAAAGATTATAATAAAAAAATAAAGTGATGTAGAGGAGATCAAATACCACCAAAAGAAAGCTCTGTTTGTGGGAAACAAAGAATTCAATTTTGTTTGGGTACAACGTCGCATGACAGCACAATTGTCAGTTTAAGCAATGTAGTGCTGAAACGCAAAAAATGGCCTGGTCATTAAGGGGGAAAATCTTCCAGGGCTGAAGTGGTTGATCTCCCTAGCATCTCCCTTCAGTGTTACCCCCTTATACCCTTTTACCAGACTAGAAAATGAAAGAAAATAAATCATCTGCAGACTTGGTTAGTCTTTGCTTGGAAGTTAAACTTATTCTATGTTTGGAAGGACAGTGGAGGAGCCACAGGAGGTAGTACCTATTATTAATAGATGAACATAAATAGCAGAAGATATAATTAGAGTTGAGCGAACCTGTGGATGTTCGGGTTCGGTGGGTTCGGCCGAACTTCGGAAAAAAGTCAGAGTTCGGTACCGAACTTGACCCAAACTTTACCCCGAACCCCATTGAATTCAATGGGGACCCAAACTTTTTGGCACAAAAATGACTGTAAAAGAGTCCTGGAAAGTTCTAGTGGGCTGCAAAATGATTTTAGAACAATAATCTGTCCCTTACAGCAACAGCAGGAACCTGACCCTATAGAACTAGAAGATGATTTTAGAACAATAATCTGTCCCTCTAAGCAGTAGACTCTACCTAGTCCAGTCAGATCTTTCTGTAATGCAGGATGAGATCTGCAATCTGTCCCTAAAAGCAGTAGTAGTAGTAATCTCTACCTATCTATCTATCTGCAATCGGTCCCTAAAAGCAGTAGTAGTAGTAATCTCTACCTATCTAACTATCTGCAATCTGTCCCTCACAGCACTGGCAGCATCCTTTCCCTACACTACCCAGAGAGCATGTGACATGCAGCACTAAGTGACTCCAGCTTATAAAGAGGCTGGGTCACATGATGCACTGGCCAATCACAGCCATGCCATTAGTAGGCATGGCTGTGATGGCTTCTAAGGGCAAACAAGTGAAATGCTTGTTGATTGGCTGCCCTGCAGCTATTCAACATGCGTGATCAAATACCCGAACCCAGAACTCGAACCCAAACTTTTTTCAAATGTCCGGGTTCGGGTCCGGGTAACGGACACCCCAAAGTTCGGTAGGAACCCGAACTTTACAGTTCGGGTTCGCTCAACTCTAGATATAATTCTTAACTATTATTCGCTGCTTGGATACTTTAGACAGTCTGCTTTCTGAAGCTGCTATCTTCTGGAAGCATCTATAAATCCAGTTTCATCCTTATTCTTCATTTTCAATAATTCAATTTTCCAACAATTTTTAATGGTAAATTCCAGGTAGTGCATATCAAACAAATACAAATGTCTAATAGAGAGAATGATTATCCATCAGGATCAACCAATGATAACATTCAAAACAGGAAGAAGGCTGAAAATAGTCCTTTATGTCTACCCCTCCCTTAAATAGAAGAATTATCAGGCTCATAGCCAGTATGGGGGAGGAGTCCAGGAAGAAGAAAAAGAAAGGAAAAAGGGAAAAGTAAGGGGTAAAAAAGGTGTTTGGTGCAATGATGATACTCCAAGCTTGGACTTCAGAAGCGTCTTCATACTCTACAAGTGCCCTATCAGGTAGTTAATCCAAGGTCCCCAAATCTTTTAGAACTATGGAATTTTATCATTGAAGATGGTTGAGAGTTCTCGTTGATCATTATCCAGGATAACTTGGCCCTAATCAGGTCAAGCTGTATCACAAGGGACCTCTACGACTTAGCATCCTTTTTCTTTTATACCTTTTCTTTCCTAATCATTTCTTCTGTTCTGATAACTCCCCATTTTACTTTCTTCTTCTTGCTATTCCTTTCCATTCTTAAAGCGGTTGTCTACCCATCGATTTGATAGTGTCAAAAAAGAGTTAATATTCCCGCCATGCCGGAAATGCTAGCTGTCTCCTTGATTGTGCTCTCAACCAAACTAGCAAACCATCCAGTGGGTGGTGTCATAATGGATCACATGTGCAGCACCATGGCAGTTGCAGATTAAACAGAGGCTAAGATGTCAGCTTCCTTAGCTGAAAACGATAGGAGAGTATACAACCACTATAATTCACTTACCTTTAAGAATGGAAAGGAAAGAGAGATTTATTCTCTCTTTCCGCCTCTACTCTATTCTCACCTGTTTTCTTTGTTATAATTGTCAAGTGTCATAGTGCGCAATAACAGTAGAAAGGACAAAATGGCTAAATATAACATGTTACATTTCTGCATCCTCACTTAAAAAGTTAGATACTCCTCATCATCCCTGCATCTTGCTTCAGCATGTTTCTACTCTTCCTTTAAAATGTATATCACAGAAAAATTATTTCTGTATTAGCCACAATGTATATTATTCCTAGTGACTGCTCTGGCACTTAATATAATGCACATGTTTTACTGCTCTTAATATGTGGCTAGAACGTCCTGTATTAAGTTTTCAAGATGCTTGTTCTGACTAGTTTGTGTACTAGCAATTTGTTGCCAGCCGACCTCCTGCTGTTTGCATATAAAGTGGTTCAGCAATATAGAAGAGTGTACATTTTAGATGAGTTTCTTCCTTTGGAGTATAGTCATTTTGGTTTTGAGAATATAAAACGTTAAGAGAAAAAGTTGAAAGGAATAGCATTAACCTATTATTGAACATCTGGAGACTCTATAGCTAGGTAGAATCATTAAAGGAACTATAGGTGGTTTACAAAGCTTTTTGTGCTACAGAACCAAGACTGCATGAAGTCTGTACTGAAAATGCCCCAAACCCTAAGCTCTAAACTAATGAAGGATCTCTATATATTTGCTTTATAGGTCAACACTTATGTAATGTATATGAGTGTTCATAGTGAGAAAACTCACCATACATAGCAATAATGTGTAGAGATTCTCAAAGAAAATACCTGTGACAAACCCCCCAACCCTCCAATGATGGGGGCCTGACAACACAGGGAGCTACTGACTGACAGAAAGACAAGGTGGGAACTTGCAAGGGAAGGGGTAATGACATGCAAAGCAGCATGAGGGGGCCAGCCAGGTAAATGTTTGCTCATATCTACATGTAGGTATCTAAAGGTAAATAAAGATTTTAATGCTTCCAAGGAAAGGATCTTATACATGCATTAACAACAATGACAAACTGATGGTAGTTGTATGATATGCTGCATTCTACCTCTGAGTTTTAGTTCGTATAAATCTGACAATGTGATCAAAATCTATAAATTTGCTTCATTCACCAACTCATTATTGGTTATCGTAAATTTGGCAGTCTTTAGGATTATCTGTTACTTTGGTTACAAGTTAGTTAGTCTCTGGCATCTGCTCCTGGTATCCTGATAATCACAATGAATCAACTACCCTTTGTGTTTAGTTTTGTATTCGGCTTTCTATCCACCACCTGCCCTAACATTCTTTGACCATGTTTGCTTGCTGTCTGCTCTAACCTGTGAATAGACCTGATCGCAACTCAGGCTCACAAACTGGTACCCTGCCAGGTTCCATGTGAGCTGTTATCAGAACCCAGTATCACAGCTAGGGATGGGCCGAAGACCCCCCTGGTTCAGTTCTCACCAGAACTTGCGAACAGGCAAAAAATGTGTGTGAACACGCGAACTCCGTTAAAATGGGACTTGAACATGAAAAATCAAAAGTGCTAATTTTAAAGGCTTAAATGCAAGTTATTGCCCTAAAAAGTGTATGGGGACCCAGGTCCTGCCCTAGGGGACATGTATCAATGCAAAAAAACGTTTTTAAATCAATCATTTTTTCAGGAGCAGCGATTTTAATAATGCATAAAGTGAAACAATAAAAATGAAATATTCCTTTAAATATCGTGCCTGGGGGGTCCCCTTGGTCTGCCTGTAAAAGGGCACACCTCTGTGATGTTTAGAACATAGCCAGAACAAAATTACATTTGTACAGGAAAAATTGTCATGTAAAACCACTCGTGGCTGTAATGTATTGCTGATTCCCGGCAATATAGATAAAATCACTGAAAAAGCATTGCATTGCCCCCCTCCCCAGTCCATACCAGGCCCCTCAGGTCTGGTATGCATTTTAAGGGGCACCCTGTGCCAAAATTTTAAAAAACATTGCGTAGGGTTCCCCCAATGTCCGTAACAGACCTTTCAGGTCTGGTATGGATTTTAAGGGGAACCCTGTGCCAAAATTAAAAAAAAAAGATGTGGAGGCCCCCCCAAAATCCAAACCAGGCCCTTCAGGTCTGGTATGGATTTTAAGGGGAACCTCATGACAATTTTTTTTTAAAAATGGCGTAGGGTCCCCCCAGAATCCAAACCAGACCCTTATCCGAGTACGCAGCCCTGGCATGGCAGGAGGGGATGGGGACGAACGAGCCCCCCCCCCTGAACCATACCAGGCCACATGCCATCAACATGGGGGGGATGCTTTGAGATCCCCAAAGCACCTTGTCCCCATGTTGATGGGGAGAAGGGCCTCATCCCCACAACCGTTGCCGGAAGGGTTGTGGGGGTCTGCGGGCAGGGAGCTTATCAGAGTTAATAAGGGGGCCCCCAGATCCCAACCCCCACCCTATGTGAATAGGTATGGGGTACATTGTACCCCTATCCATTCACCAAAAAAGGAGTAAAATGCTACAAAATATAAGAGGCAGTTTTTGACAAGTCCTTTATTGTGTAAAATAGCTCTTCTGCTTTCTTCCTCCATCTTCTCCTGCCCCGGTCCTTCTTCTGGTCTTCTGCTTCTTCTTTTGGTCTTCTTCATTCCTCTCTTCATCTTCAATCTTCATCTTCTTCTTCCTTCTTCTTTCACCGCCCCCGCTCTCGCTGCCACAGCCGTGCCATCCAGAGGAGTCTCCCAGAATGGGTGGTCTTCATTTTGACATTTCTTTTATAAGAAGGGACGGGGCCACCCGGTGACTTAAATGGGTGACCCGCTCCCTCTGACAACGAATATCATCAGAAGGGGGCAGATCACCCATTTACGTCACTGCGTGGCCCCACCCCTTCTTATAAAAGAAATGTCAAACTAAAGACCACCCATTCTGGGAGACGCCTCTCTATGGCACAGCTGCGGCAGTGGGAGTGGAGGTGGTGAATGAAGAAGGAAGAAGAAGATGAGGATTGAAAGCAAAGAGAGGAAGGAAGAAGACCGAAAGAAGAAGCAGAAGCCTAGAAGAAGGACCGGGGCAGGAGAAGATGGAGGAAGAAAAAAGAAAGAAGAGCTATTTTACACAATAAAGGACTTGTCAAAAACTACCTCTTGTATTTTGTACCACTTTACTCCTTTTTTGGTGAATGGGTAGGGGTACAATGTACCCCATACCTATTCACATAGGGTGGGGGGGGCTTCCAGATTCTGATAAACCCCCTGCCTACAGACCCCCACAACCACCAGCAAGGGTTGTGGGGATGAGGCCCTTCTCCACATCAACATGGGGACAAGGTGATTTGAGGGGGACCTCAAAGCACCCTTCCCATGTTGAGGGCATGTGGCCTGGTATGGTTCGGAGGGGGGGCGCTCGCTTGTCCCCACCCCCTCCTGCCATGCCAGGGCTGCATGTTCGGATAAGGGTCTGGTTTGGATTTTGGGGGGCCCCTATACTTTTTTTTTAATTTGGCACATGGTTCCCCTTATAATCCATACCAGACCTGAAGGGCCTGGTATGGACTTTAGGGGGACCCGCATGTCATTTTTTAAAAAAATGTTGGTGTGGGGTTCCCCCTAAAATCCATACCAGACTTGAAGGGCCTGGTTTGGATTTTGAGGGGACCCCCACGTATTTTTTTTTTACATTTTGGCCCGGGGTTCCCCTTAAAATCCATACCAGACCCCAAGGGCCTGGTCTGGATCTTGGGGGGGACCCCACGTCATATATATATATACAATAGAAAGGTATATACAGTGTATATTCTTGCACTGCCTGCACTAACTGACTGTATATAGATCGCCCTATCTATCTATATATCTAGTATATATTGCACTCTACACTAAACTGCTTGTACTAACTGACTGTGTATAGATTACCCTATCTATCTATCTATCTATCTATCTATCTATCTATCTATCTATCTAGTATATATTTCACTCCTCACTAACTGACTGTATAAAGATCGCCCTATCTATCTATATATCTAGTATATATTTCACTCTACACTAAACTGCTTGTACTAACTGACTGTGTATAGATTGCCCTATCTATCTATCTATCTATCTATCTATCTATCTATCTATCTATCTATCTATCTATCTATCTATCTATTTAGTATATATTTCACTCTACACTAAACTGCATGTACTAACTGACTGTATATAGATCGCTCTATCTATCTATCTATCTATCTATCTATCTATCTATCTATCTATCTATCTATCTATCTATCTATCTATCTATTATCTATCTATCTATCTAATATTTTTTTCACAATAATCACTAGCTACACTGAACTGCCTGCACGCTGCTAGCTAAGCTCACTCTCTCTCCACGTTATTCACACACTACATAGAGCCCCTATACAAGTGGCTTTATATAGTGTGGGACATGGATTGAGGCTGCTGAGCAGCGATTGGCTAAATGCACCCTGCCTTTAACCAATCATATCTCTCACAGCAGAGCACTCTGTGATTGGCCAAAGCATGCAGGTCATGTGCATGCTTTGGCCAATCAGTGGACATCATTCCCCCTGCCATTGGAATGCATTATGGGGTGCTTGAAGTTCCCACGAATGCCCCATAATGTTCAGGATGTGTGCGAATAGGTGAACCCCCGATGTTTGAGTCGAACATGCATTCGACTCAAAGTGGGGGCCCATCTCTAATCACAATTTTAACTCTACTACCTGAGGTTCTGGGGGAACCCTATGCCTGAGAAAATAGAACACAGTGCAGTTGCATACAGTCTGATAACAGAATGTTGAGCCAAACAGTTAAAAAAGCATCTAGGCTATGGTAACAAGCTGTTTAGAGCATTATAAGTTCTCTTTTTGAAACACAGAGACTTTCCAAAACAAATGAATTTGTAGACGGCAATGCACTGACTACTGCTTTTATTGTCTGAACCAGAGTGAAGATCAGATGTATCCCGAACAGGCAGAATTTGATCTCTGTGCATGTCAAGCATAGTGAAGAACCTGGCCACCCATTGTAAGGGCACTGGGTGGCATTTAAACTGTAAACATTTAATAAATAAAATATTATTGTTCTAATAGTGTCCAATTGCCTCCCTCTAATTTCATTATTTGATTGTTTGCATCACCCTGCACATGATCACTGCTCATTGCATCATTGGTTCAGCTTTGTCTTACACATAAGTCTTGAGTTCAATGTACAAAAAATATATCACTTTTTTGTAACATACAATTCTTCACTAACATTATTTTGAGCACTATAAATACAAACAGCAAATATTTAACTCTGGTTGACCTCATTCCAAATGACATTAAAAAAAAGACACTGTATGCTGCAGTCATTCGAATCAAAGTGACCATTAGCTCTAGCTGAACAGCGCACCAAATAGAGAATACCAATGCTATCCGGATAAAATGATCCAAGCAGAAAATACTTTCTCATGTTTTATTTCCTGTGAAGGATTTTAAACAGAGATAATCATTGCCTTGTGAAGTTCACATAACTTAAGTGAAGTAATTGTTCCAAATACATGATCTTCCCTAAGACATAGTTCAGAGCATTAGAAAGATGTAGTTGGTCAAGTTGAAAGGACAAAAATCTTGTGTTTAACAGGATTTTTTATGTCCTTTTCTCTTTGTGTAAAAAAAATTATTTCAAGGAAAATACATTTATGATATGACAAGTATTTTAGGTGGCCAATATACTCAATGGGGTTGATGAGTTCCCAAACATTTTAGAGGAGGGTCTGCACTCTGCAGGAATGTTGATGAAGTGGGAATTTAAACCTGTAAAGCAAGGTTGTTGTGGCAAACTCTTGTTGGCGGTCTGGTCTATGTTTTAGATGTTTAGGCAAACCATATATGGTTGACAGCTTAACAAAGAAGTGCTTCCTACAAACATTTTTGTGGGGTAGAAGACCTTCCAAAAAAAGTTTGGCCTGTGTTGTCCACAGGGGAATTCAACATACCTGCATACACTTAATCAGGTAGAACTTTATTTATATAAGGGAGCATTCACTGAATATGCCTCAGTGCAAAAACTATACAGCTCTCAGTGTCAGTTCTCTAGTATGAGATTGAATGTAGACTCAATTTGCTTTTGCAAGGTGTTAACTCTTTATGAACAGTTGTATTCCAGTAAAGATTGTCAAAACATATCCTACATCTATGTACATAATAAAAGGAATATACACTGCGCTAGTGGAAAAGTGGTCAAATAAATAAACCGTCCCTTTACGCAACACTATATGTGAGATATACAAATTGTTTTTAAATCTATGTATATATCACATGTGACCTCCCCACTAATAAAATATGGCATGCACTTTATACCTGCCCCGCAACCCATGTAAATTTGCCGGACATCTCATTCCACAACCATGGACATTAATATGAAGTTGCTCCCCCTGAGCCATGACAGCCTTCACTCTCCTGGGTAGGGTTTACAAAGTGTTTGTGGGAATTTTTGTCCATTTGACCAAAATAGCATTTGCAAGGGCAGATACTAATGTTAGACAAGAAGACATGGCTCACAGTCTTCGTCAGTGATTTGTGGAGGATATTTGAGTTCCATTGCATCAAATGTTTCAAACTCTGTCTTTATGGACCTCACTTACTGCAAAGTGTCACAGTCATGCTGGAACATGAAAAGTTTTTCCCAAACTGTTGCCACAAGGTTGGAAGTGCACAATTGTCTAAAGCGTATTTGCATATTGTAACATTGTCAATCTCTTTTACTGAAAACATCTTTAGAACTACAGGGTGGGCCATTTATATGGATACACCTTAATAAAATGGGAATGGTTGGTGATATTAACTTCCTGTTTGTGGCACATTAGTATATGTGAGGGGGGAAACTTTTCAAGATGGGTGGTGACCATGGCGGCCATTTTGAAGTTGGCCATTTTGAATCCAACTTTTGTTTTTTCAATAGGAAGAGGGTCATGTGACACATTAAACTTATTGGGAATTTCACAAGAAAAACAATGGTGTGCTTGGTTTTAACATAACTTTATTCTTTCATGAGTTATTTACAAGTTTCTGACCACTTATAAAATGTGTTCAATGTGCTGCCCATTGTGTTGGATTGTCAATGCAACCCTCTTCTCCCACTCTTCACACACTGATCGCAACACCGCAGG
Organism: Glandirana rugosa; assembly: GCA_018402905.1. NCBI lineage: Eukaryota > Metazoa > Chordata > Amphibia > Anura > Ranidae > Glandirana > Glandirana rugosa. The sequence continues at coordinate 348,610 of BLSH010230744.1, forward strand.
AGAAATGCTAGCACAGGCTTCCAGTATCTGTAGTTTCAGGTGCTGCACATCTCTTATCTTCACAGCATAGAAAATTGCC